>JAVLVB010000802.1:1478425-1515633 GCA_032876305.1 Orestias chungarensis | reverse complement strand
TAAAAAAAAAAAAAAAAAAAAAACAACAACAAGACTTTTAGTCCTTTCAAAGCTTTACTAAAAAACAGAAATGCAGAGCCTCACAAAAGTAACAATAAACCTTGTATTTCTTCTGTTTATGTGTTTTGACACATTTAAGCCACAAAATGGTATTTTACTGAGATTTGTTGTTACAGACTAACACAAAGCAGTGCATTGTTGCAAAATTAAAGGAAATCACTGAGATTGCACAATTGCTTGTGCATTATATTTAGTTGCCTCGAGATAAAATCCAATGTAACCAGTTGCCGATAAGAGGATAAGTTCAGCTCAATACAAAACAATCTGGGCTAAAAAGCTTTTGTCGAGTGCAGAAAATCGGGTAGAGATTCGCCCTCCACCAGGAAAACATCCCTAAAATTTAATGTGACTGATTGTGAAAAGTTGAAACTGATAGAAACGCAACCCAAAAAGTGGCAGCTGTGTTTTACTTTTTGCATTTAAATTTACGAGGAATTTGGAAAACCTTGCATCGTTCAGATCCTACTTTGAGGTAGTCTTACAAAAATCCCAGTAAAATCCATTCATTTTAAGGTTGTCTTCTGACAGAATGTGAGAAAGTTGAAGCTGTATGAAAACGTTTCTCTTGCACTGTGACTAGTATGCTTGGTAGATCAAAACCAACACTCTTAAGAACATCTGAAACTTAATAAAAAAGGTGGAATAACTATAATTTATGACCTGTGGTCCCTCAATGTTAAAAATAAAAGAAGAAACCTCAAACAAACCTCCTAATACGTCTGGACATGTAAGTTTAAGAATGTCCTCACAGTGGAAAAAAAATAACTAGACTGACCTTGTAAGATGGTGAAAAATATGAACATGAGGGAATCAAACTAAGACGTTTCATTATTATTTCCAATAACACTCTTCTAACTTGTGCTCTTAAAATGTACCATGTCCTTGTCACACATTTTTATATGTAAACCAAAAAAAAAAACTCCCCTATTTCTGTAGCAGGGCTTATATTACAGCACCGTTTGATTAGATATACATTTATGAAACCGCAGTAATACTTGTCTAGTTTTCGCATTAAACTCTTTGATTCTAAACCACTAATTTTTACTGGATCAGCTCAGGCCGAGCTGTGTCACCTTATGCATGCAAACACACACACACACACACACACATCTTAATGCTGCTCTCACACTGAAATAAGCTGCTGTGCTTCTTGCAGTCGCTCCGTCCCACGTCTGAAGGAGATGACTTGGCAAAAGAGGTAACATCCTGTCTCTTATTGCTTACGTCAGCTGAAAGTTGTGTTATTAACCGGAATAAATGTTGATGGAGGGGGGAAATAACCCAAGAAAATACAGGAAAAAGTCAAGTACATACATTACACAACTAAAAATATAAACAGCTTGTCATCCCAATACAAAGATTTGTGTGGTGTCTTTAAAATGTTGAGAATATAAAAAGGTAGAAAATATATTAAACAAAAAAAACAAAACACTCACAGCTCTTTAATTTATTATCACACAACAACCACTCATGGAAACGTATTTAATTGGGATTTTAGGTGCCAGATCCACGCAAGAGAGTGCATCATTTTATTGTGGAGTTAAAATGATGCAAATAAAAATCTCAAATGTTTAGCATGTTTTCTTTTAAATTCAGCCCCTTATAATTTGATACTCATTTATTTAAAACATGCACCAACTAGCATTCAAAATCATCTAATAAGTAAATACAGTTCACAGAGTTGATCTCATAATGACCACAGACAATTTTGTGAAGAACTTAAATGTTTGTTGGAGAATAATAGAGAAGAACCAGAGGGAAAAGGTTTGAGAAGCTTTTAAATCCGTATCCCAAGTTTTGGTTCATCTTTTGAAATTGGAGAATGCAACGATTAACGACAGAGTTGTTATAGACATTGTTGTCTACTTAAACTGAGGAAAGGAGAGCTTTTGAACATGTAATCAGACCTGTGGTAACTCTGGAGGAGCTACAAAGAGCCGCATTTCAGGTGGACGTATCTATCAATGGCACAAGTTCTCGACGTGCTTGAAAAAAAACATGTAAAAATTTGCCTCAAGTCATATAAAAGACGCAGGGTGGCATGCATGCATGGAGGTGGCTGAATCATGCTGTGGGGAATTTCTTTCTTCAGTATACACAATGAAAACTCATCAGACTGAACGGAAGAACAATTATCCACCACTTTGTGTTGCCGTGTTGCGTAAAATCCCGATTAAATACACTTGATACTGCTGTGGTGATGTGACAAAAGAAAATCAACAACAAAAAAAAAAAGCATGAAAAGTTTGTCAATGTTATGAATACTTTTGCAATCCACTGAATCTTTTAGTCCATTCTTGTTACCATCATGGTAACGGTCGGCAGTCAGTGGACATTATTTGCTACAATCGCGATTGTTATTTTCCGTATAAAAAAACGACAAAAACATCTCCTCTAAAGCGTATAAATAATAAAAAGCAAGTCATATATTATATAACTAAATATAAACATCAACCATTAAAAACAAACCTTGAATGACTTTCTGATTTATGTACAGCTTCAATGCTACTACTCTTTACTAACACCTCCAACACAAACCAGACAGAGTGTTTCATGTGGAAAGCTCCTCAAAGCCAAGCTCACGTTTTTCAGCCTAGATAAGTGTCCGCTCGCCATGTGGATGGTTTAACACCAACGAGGTTTTCTATCTGAAGTACCGTTACCTTGTATACAATACAGAACAGACAGATAATAGTATTTTTGTTAAATAATTACATAATTTATAATGTTTAATGATCTGATACAGCTTCATGAAGTCAGAGTCGATTCAGGAACACAGACGTAGTAATTATAATTATTAAAGTAGACGCCAACAGGATAAATAAATCTATTTTTTGTTGAGAAAAAAAATGTATCTTTTTAAAGTGCATTTCTGTTCTTATCCCTTCGTGGTGATCACATACCAAAGATTTGGTCCTTGTGGGCCCGTGTTGCCCGGAGTCGAGGTGGCGCTGAGTTAAATTTGGTTCCCATTCAGATCAAAACAAGAAAAACAGAAGAAGAAGCAGAAGTAGAAGCCGTGTCCAATTTGTGCCTATTCTGTACATACGATTGGTTTGTTAGCAGCACAACTTAGGTGTTCTTGACTTTGGCCATAGCTTTACACTGGTGAGAGCAAAGAAACCACAGAGATGCGGAGGGAAGGAAGGGGACAGTCTGTTGTCGTCTCAACGCGAACAGTTCCTGACTTGTTTCGTCACCAGGACTGGAAACAAAAGTTGGCTTTAGCAAGCAAAGTCCTCAAATACCCTGTGGTGTCCTGGGCGATGTTGGTGAGGGGGAGGGAGAGAATGAGGAAGAGGGTGAGGGTGGGGGTGGGGATGAGAGATAGGATGAGGGAGAGTGTGAGGGTGAGGGACGTGGTGGTTAGGGAGAATCGTGTTGGCGTACGCCCCCTCCGGGTGACTTTGCATCGTGTCATTGGGCTCCTGTTGGAGGCAGACAGACAAATATCAATAAAATAAAATAAAAAAAACAGCAACTCTACACAGGCTGGTTGTTGTAAACAGGGTTTACCAGGCTAATCAGTAATTTAGTTCTTTATGCATAGTTCTTTATGTTTGATGTTTTTAAGCAAGGTTATGTTAATATTATGTCTAAAAACTGAACAAAGAACTGTAGTTAACGTAGCTTAGATGAATTAAAGGTAGCAACAAAAGGAGACCCGCTAATACATCAAAAATAAGCCAAATTGGCCGGAGCAGATATAGTAGTACTTTCCTATACTCAAAGTATTGAACTTTCAGCATTTTTGTATTTGTAGGTATGAGTAAAATTATTCATTATTTATATACTGTTGTAGGTTTGTGGAATAACAGGAACATTACTAAAACTGCATGTGTCTCCAAAATCACTGACAACGCAAACCAGAAACTGATCAGGAAGGCAACAAATCCCCCTGACACTGAAATACTTGCGTTTAAAGTTAGTCTGGTAACACTGATGACCCTGATTTTTTTTCTTTTTTACTGTTTTAAATTGTTTTACTTTCCTTTCATAGGAAACCTAAGCCGTGTCAAAAATTAAAGGAGGGGGATTTTGAGTATGCTGCTTTGATGTGAGATTGTACATAAAACTTCTTTCCACAATCCTAAAAATGTGTTCCGGAGCTCCTTGTTGCTGATGGCTTATTTGCAGCTGGTGCTTTAAATACGAGCAATATTTTTGTACTTCATCCTTTGTCTTACATCCGATTTTGCTTATCAGTATGTTTTCATTATAACCTGATACTTATATTAAACAAACCTGATAATTGTATCATGTAAACGTGATAATATCTTGTACAAATGCGATCATTTCATCCAGATGGGGGAGTTAGAAGGATTTTAGTGCGTTCCCTTCAATAGAAGCGCCATTGACAAAGTGGCAGAATGTTGGAGTTATTTATTTTTATAATTTTTTAGTCAAAGTGCTCAGTTTATGGCATAAACTTCACTTTTTCCAGACAAACGTTCTCTCCAGTTTTGGACGATGTGCAGCCGAAGTACATTTTTGCTAACATTTTATTAATTTCGGACATTTGTTTTGATGCATCACCATGGCAACCATTCGGTTGTCAATGGCAGCAGCCGATTAACATCACAAAAGTTGAAATAATTCATCAGCGGCCACCACAAAAGAGTTAAAATCTCCTTCATCAATCATTAATGTGAGACTAGTTTACATATTAGGGTTATAAATAAAAAAAAGGACGAGATTATGGAAAACTTTAAGCCTTCTCCTTACACTGTTCTAGAACATCAGAACGTATTAAGAGGTGTAAAATATCGGCTGTGTTACAGGCTGCTACAGGAGAACTTACTACACAGAATTCTTAGCATCTACAACAAATCTGTGAGGACACCTTGATAATATCAGTTCTGACAACATTTAATTTCCCTCTGCCATTAGTAAAATGTTGGGGATGTAAATAGAATTTGTTCAATTTTAACGAAGATTAGCCCAATAGCTTATTCACTTGAGTTTGTCAAGTTTTACTTCATGCCTGGTCCAAGACATGGAGAGATGAAATCATTGACAGTTTACAAATATACATATTTTAAATTAACAGCGTATGCCACCTACTTTGCACTTTTGCGTCTAGTCAATGCTGGCTAGAAAATTGCCACCATCTGACCTTATGAACTCATAGACTGTGGATTAAAAGCATGGTCTGAGAGAGGCTCAAGGCTAGAGCGATGCATGTTTTGTCATCTTCGTCCGAGAAAGATACTTCTACAGCGTCTCCCTAAAAATGTTATCCATCTAAACACAGCTGCTGAAGCTCACCAACAGCAACACTTTTTCATAATGCATGCATGACGTACAATGACGTACATAGACTAAATAAAAAACTGGCAAATCCTTTCCACAGCCTATCCAACATGATATTAGAAGGAAACCTCAGCTGAAGGGCAGAAAAGCACAAACTAAAAACCTCTAGTGTTCGCATCATAATCAAAGGCCAAAAGATCTGCAATGAGATTGATAGTATGATACAAAAACCATCATCTCTAGAGATATTTTTGTTAACTAGTTAAAAATTGCCTTATACTTAGACAACCCCAAATCCTGCATGGTTAAAAATAAAACTCGATGCTTGAAAATCGTGACTTTATACAAATGAATTACATGTTTGTTATCATTTATTAATAATGTGTAACACAATATCCTATTAATTACTGGATACAAAAGAGTAAGGGAGAGTTTGTGAACATTGTTGTAAGAAGTACATAATCAATTTTTGTGATGTCAGACACATGAAATTTAATGCTCAAACAATAATAACGTGTACATTCAGGTAAGTTATGATAATATATGAATATGTGGGGAGGGTTGTGGAAAAAGAATAATAAATTTGTAGGTGTTGTTGTGTGGGTGGGATAATTTATATACATTGTTTTATAAATGTAATATATTTAGTCTGTATAAGCTAAGATGGCCTCTTGGTGTGTTTCCAACTCCCACAAAAACAATACCATGCAGATGTAACATGTCCTGCAATATTTCTCAAATAAAAGTTTAAATAAATAAATAAAAATAAACACATTTAACAACAAAGGGACTAGACAGCCAATATGCGTTTTTCTGAGACCATTATTAGATTTACAGCAGGATAAATATTGAAATCCTTCAATTAAAATACAATTTTATCATAATTTATCATAAATTAAAAAAAAGCACTCAGCAGCTAATGTAATACTCCTTTCACCTTCTGCATGACACCTCGAGGGGTTTCCACTGAAACCCATCTAGGTTGAGCCCCGCCTCCGACTTTGAAACACCGCTGGATCCACAGCTGTTTAGCGAAATTACTCACCATCTGTCACACTTCCAATATGCAAAATAGACTTTGAGTCATTTCTGCTTAGATCCAGAATAAGACGCTCTATTGTTTGGAAAAGAGGCAACTTCAGAATTAAGCTGTTCAGTTATGAATTTGAGCTCCAGGGAAGGTTGTGTTTTTGCAAAGTGGTTAAAAGGTAATTAGGAGCAGTGCATTCCTTATCCTCGTGTGGTAAAAGGAAATATTAATTTGCTTCTCTATTAGTTATCTAGTTGATGTTTTCTAATACAGCTGCAGTGCTACAGGACAAGGGTGCGGGATGAACACTGAGCATGAACACAAGGAAAGAGTCATTTATTACACTGCAGTTTTTTTGTTCATTACCTTTGCTTTCATTTCTTCCAGACCCACTGTTGCAACAGTTGTGGCCGGCTGGGTATTCTTCTTCTCCTCTTTTCTCAGCAGACGCTGCAGCCGATGCTTGATCAGCTGGTTTCACCAAGAGCACGTCAGCGGGGTCGAAGCAGGAAACAAATACAGCATTTGGTAGAGATGCTTTCACTTAACGTTTGGAATCCATCCCAGTCCTCTCAGGCTGTTGTATACAAGTGTTTGTCCTTATACATTTTTTTTTCCTCCAAATTTTAGGTGTTGTAGGACTGTAGCTTTCGAGGACTAGGAACGGAGACCACTGATCCAAATGAAACTACTCTAAGTAATTTAAAAAGTAAAACAGTCAAGACATTTACTAGCTGTAAAGAAAGCCTGGGTTTGGCACTTTAACAAGACAAGCCACATTCGTAATAAAAACAAACAAAACTGCAAAACCTGCATAATATCAGTTAATAAAGTCAGTTAATCAGGAAATGCATAATCAGCCAATTCCTTAGAAGATATGTACAAAGTTTTAACCTTGTTACTTATTAGCGAAATGCAAAACGCTGTATAAGGAATGTTTGTCAGATTTTAAGTTTTCACATAAACAATGGTTAAACTTCCATGTTAACATACTTGTTATTGGGAAAGACATTAGTATATATATATATATATATATATATATATATATATATATATATATATATATATATATATATATATACATTTCTATTCAGAGAATAAGAAAGTAAGAATTAAAACTTGCAGGAATGTCATTGAGTCATACATGTGAATAATTGATTATTTAGATTTACACCGAAAGAAGGTGTGGCATAATTTAGGTTTGGTATTTCACCACGTCTCTTGGCATAATTAGTGTTAGTCATTTAAACTGATAGGTTTTGTTGAAACCTGGGTTAAGCTGTTGACACTTGTTTCCAATTTCCAACCACCGCAATTCCATTGTAACCTCTAAGTTGAAAGGACTTGCTTAGGTTGTTCGAGGCCAAGCCTGGACCTGACAAGGCTTAAGTTTATAATAAGGTGGAAATTTCAGGAATACCTGTTTTATTCGAGTACTTTAGCCTTAAGGTGAACTGAGAGCGATATGATGAAATAAAAAGAGCAGCTCCAAAAAACATCAAACTGAAACAAGCAGCTTGACACATACGCCCAAAACTGCTACTAGAAAAACTGTAGATGGTTAAATTAACCAAAGATAAACCACATAACAGACAAGTATGTCAGGACGAGTCAAGATAAGACTTTCAAATCAAAGAGCACTGTACAACAATTCAACCTTGATGGTGGTGGCAACATAACAAAGGCTGGTTTAGCTGCCAGTTGTACTTGAAAATGTTTTCAAAAATATCCGCTTAAAATTGTTTTAAGTTAAAGGTTGAAGACGGTTACCTGTCCCAACAAACTAATGGCTTAAATAAATCATTCAAAGTCAAATAGGAAGATTCTCAAAACAAAAAGAGTTTTTTTTGTCTTGGTTAATAGAAAAACAACCATAAAAACCTAAAAACCTTTTGATTTTGAAACTTGAACTCTGTACCTCGTAGATGTAATCCAATAGTTCTAAGACTGTCAGGATGCTGGCACCAATAAATAAACCCATCTGTCCACCAATGTCCCCTGAAACACAGAACAAACTGGTTAAATTGGGCTTTGCTCATTTAAAATCACTCAAAAAGTGGATTTCTTACCTAATAAACCTGCAACATCATATGCTTTCTTTTGCTCGATCGTTTCGTAGTTCAGTGCTTCAAAGAAAATATCTAATACCAAGAAGTTGTCTCTGGAAAAAAAAAAGAAGAAAATAAACAACAGATAGAATGCAGCAGTTGAGAAAACATCTGTTCTCTCCTTTAATTCACTTCAAATAGACTTCATTTAAATCAAACACAACAAGTCATCTTTGTGGTCACGTTAACACATGATAGGATAATTAGGTCTACACTGCTTTGGATAAATCCAACCTGTTACTGTTTGATAATGAGGTCTTCCAGGGTTTAACGGAGATGACCAGGACGTGCACCGACAGCATGCTTAGTCACTCACGTCTCTGGTCTCATTGGAGTTTATAAAGTCTCTAAATATTAAATGTTACGCATCTTTATCCATGTTTATCTCTGTGATGGGACACTGAGAGGCATGGCATATTCCCCCTATGACTAATTTGATTTTAAATAATAGTGCTGTATAGAATATCTTGCTTAAAGTCCTCTGAACTTTTCCACTTTTAGTTTGTTTATTTCCAAAAAAGTCAATGTCTTTTATTGAGAGAGAGAAAGAGAGAGAGAGAGAGAGAGAGAGAGAGAGAGAGAGAGAGAGAGAGAAACACAAAGTTGTTGTTTGTTGGTGGAAGGTGGAAGGAAAATGATACACTGTTTTTTAAAGGCACTTTTCGTAAAGGGACTTTAAAGAGAGTTCTGATGAAACTTAAAAAGAGAAATCATATCCCTCCTATTTTAGCTTCCCTTCCCTTCCCTTCATTCCTGTCAAATGTATAATACATTTTAAGATTCTTCTTTTGACATATAAAGTCCTCACTAATCAAGCTCCATCATACATCAGAGATCTGATTACTCCTTATGTCCCTAACAGAGCACTTCACTCTAAGACTGGAGGTTTACTGGTGGTTCCTAGAATCTCTAAAAGCACAATGGGAGGCAGATCTTTCAATTATCAGGCTCCTCTCCTGTGGAACCAGCTTCCAGCTTTAGTCCGTGAGGCAGACACCCTGTCTAGTTTCAAATCTAGGCTTAAAACCTTCCTGTTTGATAAAGTTTATAGTTAGTAAGAAGTACAGAAGACAGCCTAATCCAGTTGGAGGAAGAACAGGGTTAGTTTATTTAAGCTATTTCTATAGTTATGCTGCTTTAGGCTTAGGCTGCTTGAGGTCATTATTTCAACCTTGTAAACTTTTTGTTTTCTCTTAGTGTTCTCCTCTCCATAGTACCTACACCTGGTCTGATGTTCTGTTAGCTTAGACGGCTTGTTGGATGAGAACATGGGCTGAGATGCTGCCAGTAACGTTCTACAATTGCTGCCATAAACTCAGTTTCAGTTTCAGTATCCTCTCCATCTATTCTAGTCTTCTGTCTCTTCAAATCCCCAGTGGGTCGTGGCAGACGGCTGCTTGTACTGAGCCAGGTCAGCGACAACATTAACAATTGTTTTGGTCTGGTGATTCCGGAGGAGTGAATGCTGCAAGTCAATGACTCAATGCAATCTGCTGGGTATTCTCAGATTGGAAACTTTATTTTAAACTGATTTGTTTGTGATATATGCATGATTTGAATTGATTTTCTTGTAAAGTGCCTTGAGACGTCATCTGTTATAAATTGGCACTATATAAATAAACTGATACTTGATTCTTCTCGGTTCTTTACGTTTCTCTTGATAGCTACGGTCTGATTGATTAAAAGTGTAACATTGTGTCTACTTTGTAAGTCGCTTTGGATAGAAGCATCCGGCTAAATGCATAAGCATAAACATGAACAAAGGCGTTTGTTTTTAAAAAATCTATAAAAAATTAGTTTACAAAATCTCCAAGCACTTGAAAAGCTGGTCCAAACAATTTATGTCCTAAATGGATTTGATTGAATGGCATCGTCAGTCCAATTTATAACACACATTTAACATAAAACCTCAAACTCAGATTAAAATTCTTGAAACCATTTACTGCTAAAAGTATAACCCTTTTTAACCTTGACACACCTATAAGCTTGAGTGACATCGCTGGGTTACTGCGATTCCCAAATCATATTTTTATTAATACAACTAATACCAGAAGCTGACTGTGGATTATTGGTAGTGAAGAAATTTCTCAATTGGATTTATTTCAGAGATTATTTCTTCAAGAGCTCCTGAGAGTGATCCATTCGTTTATGTTTGTGAAAGCAGTCTGCGTGCCTAACAACGTGATAATTTGGCCTTGAAAATGATTGGAACCCATTATCTGGACTGGTAAGTAAATGAGTTATTATAATATATTATAAGAAGTGACCCAAAGCTGCATCAGAAGGAGGATTTTACTTCAACATAGACAAGCTGGATCATATCATATAAGCACAAGATTTGTGCTATTCCCTATAAAAAAAGCATGAAACAAGGTAAAGGCAGCATTGTACTGTGGTTAATCAACTAAAATTATTAGTTTTAATCAATGGCAAGACCCGGAGATGCTGTTAATTTTATATTGTTGTATCTCATATAATCCACATAAAATATATGCTAAGATTTGTGGTTGTAAGGGTAATAGCTGTTATATTAGTAAATTAAAATCTTGGTCATTACACCCGTCGAAGTTATCTCATTATATTTTACGACCTACTTTGAACACAGTTTGAGCTCTAAGGATACCAATCCAAATCCAAAATGCTACTAAGATTAATGTTTTCAAGGGACAAAAAAGAAAATATGCCCAACTAATCATCGCAATTACTTCTAGTTATAAAATAAAAGGCAGTAAATATTTTTTACCATTAGATTAAATTAAAAAAAATTGTTCTCCAATACTCAACATATTTTTAGTGTAACAAACATAAATTGATTGCTGTATGAAACTCAAATTGATTTTAGTTTATATTTATTGTTGTTTGTTTATAACAGGCTGGAGGGGAAACTTTATAGCTCCCTCGCGCAGCAACATGTCACTGCTCATATGAAGCCTGTTCCAGTTGAAGGTCCATCTCCATACCTGATGTAGTCCTCCGACTTGTCGTATTTCCTGGAGAGATAGCGAGCAGAGCCCTTGCTTGGGATTTTGACCATGGAGAGCTCTTTACCATATCGCGTGAGATTACAGGGCGTCTCACATGGACAGATGTCCCCACTGTTTTTCTGCAGCTGTGCTGCTAACACAGAGAAAACAGCACAGGCTTAACAGGTATAGGATGTGTGCTTTAAAGTTGAACCAAAATAAATAAATAAAAATAACAGAAAAAAAAGTAGATACAATTCATTTTATACAGAAAATATTCATATAACTAGTTCTGTAATTAAAAAAACCTGATTTATTTTTCTTTAAATATTCCATTCATCCATCATCTATAGCAGTTTATGTTTGTGGGGCCGCTGGTGCTGGATGGACTGGTTTCCATTCCATCACAGGGCGGAAAACACATACAGGCCAATCAATCATCAACAAACGCATAAAGAAGAAACATTTACAATAGCAAACTCCTAAAGCCAGCTTTTGACAGTGGAAATACGTACCTGGAGAGAACTGACGCATGCACTAGGAGAACATGCAAACTGCCAAATCAGTGTTACTCTAAACCACTGGTATTAAACAAAGAAAGCTGAAATTTTGCTATATTCAGTTTCACTGAGGTGTTTCTGTTTTTTGCTGAAGATTTGGTCCTGTTGGCTTCATTAAATTTTGATCTCCAGCCAGGATGAAGATAAATACTCAAAACCCTAGAGAAAGCTGTAAAAGGATCGAATGCGTGTTTCAGGTCAGGGACAAGCTCCAACCTAAAGTAGAACAACGTGCAACGTCGGCTGTGATTCTGGGGTGGTGAAAAGAGAGCTGAACCTCATCTATGGTCATCAGCTGTGGGTAATGACTAAAAGTACAAAATCCAGCATTCAGACTATTTTTTTTTCCCTTTAGAGAGAGAGCTTAGAGTAGAGCTGCTGCTCTTCCACCTCAAGGGGACCCATTTAAGGTGGGTAGGGAATTTGGTTAGGAAGCCTTGTTTGTGAGGTAATGCGAGGAGGCCCAGACAAAGGACATGTTTCTCTGTCTCCTTGGGATTCAGCTGGAGGAGCTGACTCTAGAGGCTGGGGAATCTGGGCCTCTCTGCTTAGACTGCTTCTCCCTCACTGAGCTCGGATAAACGGAAGATAGATAAGATAGATGGATGGATTTATAATCTTTTTAAAGAAGTTACCAAAACATTACCAATACATAAGACATTTAAAAACATCTGGTTTATCAATTTAAAGCAGCTATGTAGCTGCTGTTGTTGTAGACTTTTAGCATAAATAATTAATAACTGCGCTGACAGGAGATTTAGACAAAACAATAAAGACCTTTAAATGCTTTTCTTATGCTGTCTTATCTTAGACATCTTAAAAAGGAATAGGAATAGATAACTGCGCTTATTTGCAGGACAAAGCTTTGCACAAGCGTGAGGCACAAACCTGTGATCAGTTCAGGGTTCTCACAACAAACCACCTAAAACGAGAGCTGCAGCAGCTGACGTCACAGAAATATTGCTTGATTATGTTTTCTCTAAATATCCCAACGAGCAAAATTTAAAGAAGAACTTGGACTTTGTACCTTTCATTCAATTATGGAAAAGAAAAAAGGTGGTTGGGATATTAACGCATTAAATGCATATGTATGATTTCCACTCTAAAACAATGTTACTCCGTTTCTCAGCCTGTCTCTTAAAATTCTGAAAGCATTTAGTTCTGACCAAAAAATGTGCAGAGGAAGCCCTGGAAGCAGTAAATTTCAGTTTGACGATTTATGGAATTCACAACTCTAACAATAAGGTTATTTGTATGCAGGAGCATCGTGGCCTTCGCTCTGTCTGATTTAGGCAGAAAGCGCCTCGACGCAAATGCAGAAATTATGCCCAAACGCATCACCTTTGATGGAATGGTGAATCCTTCTGTTTGATTCGGGAATATGACCCCGTATGAATGCGACCCATTCTTGCAAGATATATCTAAGATCTCATTCAGCCACGTTTTAAACAGAGTTTCAATTCAGCGAAAGGGAGACATAATTAAATTTCTGGCTTATTTGGCTGAGAAATGATAATTGTCCTGCCAAGTCCATAAAATGGACCCCTTTCATTGGGGTTTCTTTGAAACCAAGGTTCGGCCACGACATCTGCTGACAGGGGAGGGCTGAGGTCAGAGTCGAGGCCGATGGCTGCTGTGGAACGAAGCGCAGGTTTAATTTTAAACATTCAGTGAGAAAGCAGCACAACCATTAAGCTCTAAACTGCCCGAATCACCACCAGAAAAAGCAAATAGTAAATATATAAAGAAAATCTGCATCATATTTAATGATTGTATTTCCATTTTCCCGCCGTTTGGGTGTGGGCCTGCATACTGTAATTGGAAAAGAAATAAAGGAAATTGTTTCTCACCGAGTGCTTTGTCAACACAGTTGATTTTACTGGGAGGGCAGATATCTGCAGTTCCTGGAAAGAAGAGCAGAATATGAGTTTGATCAATCAGAAAACCAAATGTTCAGTGACCCGCGTCGGCTGCAATGAAGGAGCGCGTCTACCAACAACGCTCCTCTGCGGCTTATCATTCGTCTCCAAATGAAGACAGGCGCGTGGAGGACGACTTCCATCCCCGCATCACGGCCCCGTCTTGGTCGTCCGTCCTTGATTGCGTGGAGAAATGGAGCGTGTTGGCTCCACCCGCGAGGCAAAGCTAGGCCGTGTGTAAAAACCAATCATCAAGGCACTTGTTTGCAGAGAAACACGCGCTGTCCAGGCCATTAATGACTGGTATTCATCAGCAAGACAATTAATTTGCAGATGTGTGTTTGTCTGTCTGTGAAACGCGCGTGTGGTTAATGGTTTGCGGAGGTCTACTCCAACGTTGCAGGGAAGCGTTTGTGCGGAGATCTGTTTCTCTGGAAACTGCCGCCTTCTGATTTCTCCCCAAATGACATTTTTATATTTTTCATTACTTTTTTACATTTCAAGATGGATTTGAAAGGAGGCAAAAAGCCATTCTCTGTCCGCTGTCCACACATCAAGAACAACTGAATAGCTTCTTTTTGGGGAGGTCATCCAAATATAGAGCTAGACAGAGACACTGAAATATTAATTTTGAACCTTGCAAATCTCTTAAAGAAGTTTATGGTCTTCCTTCGTTTTAGAGTCTCACCTTTTTAAGTTCGGACAAAAATGAAAGATGCATCTTATAAACAGATAAAAATCAGTTTGCATGTTTGTCTGTTGATAAACTTCATGTTACAGCCAGTTTTTCTTTAACGTGTAGCTTAAATGTGTACTATTCTAAAACCAAATGCCTTCAAGAGTTGCAAAATTTGAAAAAAGTCAACAGTGTATGTAATTTCACCTAATTGAACCTCTAATCTTGACAGCAGCCATGACATTCGTGACTCCAACAAGGTAGTGGTAGCATTTCAATACAGGGTTTCTTTTAATGTTTTAAATATATTTTCAATAAATTTCAACTATATAACAATCGTTGCACTACTTTGTGTTGTTCTGTAACATACAACTTCCAAAAAACATATTAAAATGTGTATTTGTATTTGTGAAAATAGGTAATGACTATAAATACTTTTGCAAAGCAATATGTGAATGCATTAAGTTGATGTTAATGATGTTGATGTTTTAACAACATGATTGATTAAACTTTGATATCGACACTAATGTGCTTTAGTGAGATTGCCAAGCAAACTGTTCTAGTTTAGTAAAATTTAAGTTAAACATTTTTAATACCAAAATACATGGATATTGAAATAATGATATAGCAACCAAGTGTTTAAAAGATAAATTATCAGTTTAAGTTGGATTCAAGTAAACTACTACAAAATCTTTGCATTTGATCTTATTTAAGCTCTATGTGATAAATCTGATGTGCACATCATCAGTAAAAGCAAACTGCAGCACTGAGAGGAAAATGGTTGTGGGAGATAGACCCTAAATTATTTAGGAGGAAATGTGTGGTTACATCATGGCGGCAAAAAATATTTGGCCTTATTGTCCTGTGTCACCAGCTGCTTTATGTAACCTGATGTGTATCTGCCGGTGACGTTAAACATTTAATAATTGCCAATGGGAAAGTGCAGTGAATTTATGAAACACAATAAATATAACCCTAACCCTACAAAGAGTTTTATTTCACATCCTTTATCTGCAGTCAGGGTGTTTTCTGTTTGCAGTCTGAATCCTAACCCACAAGGCATACAAGTGCTTTTAGGTCTACAAAAATGAAAGTAACTACAATGCACTTGACTAACACACACACTTTTTGTGTATATGGTCTTTTTTTTCAAAGGATATTCTTGAGTTAAAATACTGCATTCAAAAATCCTACATACATCAAGAATGCAAATGCTTTTAATCCTGTCAGACTGAGACTGGGGAATCTTGCTAAGAAGAGTGGATAAAACATCTCTTTCTAAATCGTGTCAAGACATTTCTCAATGTACTGTATTTGCAGCTGTAATTGCAGCAGAAGGTGGTTACACAAAGTATTGGCCCCAAAGAGCCTAAATGAGAAATGCAGGCCATACACTTCAGATTTTTATCAGTGAAAACATATTATCTTCCTTTTACTTTAACTTTTCGTTCCTCTACCACGTTTCGTCTCAATACGCATGAGAATTGTAACATCTAGTACGGATAGTTTCACACAGTTTCTCACATTGAAGCCACATTCTGAATTTCCACTGATCAAATTCTTCCTCCTGAGTCTCAGTCTAATCATTTCCTTAGTTAAACCTCGATAAAAGAACCATTCTTTTCTTTTCTTTTTTTTCTTCTTTTTTTTCCGCCGTAAGTCTGCGGTGTTATGATAAGATGTAAAGAGTTCTCTAATGTCTTTAGATGGCCCCTCCAGTCTAATAAGGTATTTAAAAAAGGGCTACAGAACAATCCAAAAAAATCAATTAGATTTCAAATGGCTTTTAATTTATCTACGACTGCCCCCAGCACAGCAAAAGCTTTTAAAGCAAAAAAAAATACCCATCAAAGGACCTGCAGGAAGCTGTCAGCGCGCTCCTAATCAAAAAGAACATGCTACTTGCTTTTTCTTTTCTGTGAATATATACACAGGAACTCTGTTCTTTACTGGAACTGTGCTTATCTGGTTTTAAGTAATACAAATAATAATGAAATATAAATAAATGTTTGATCATATCCATCAGCAAGCCATGCCGCAATCTTGATTTTTAAAACTTTATTTTAAACAGGTTGACATTTATAACACAAGCGTTTCCTGAAAATCTCTAAGGATCTCCAAGAAATCATGCCCAACCTTGGCACCAATAACAGTTATCAATCATATATGAAAACTGACAGTGATTGCTTTATGTATGTGTGAGGGAATTATGACCCGGTCACCTCACACCACACTAACACACCCGGACGCCAAGCGGGGTAATTACGTTAAAATGCTGTTTGTTGACTACAGCTCAGCATTTAACACGATTATCCCGTCCAAACTAACCATCAATCCGGAGAACCTTGGACTTCACCCATCCTTGTGTCTCTGGATTTCCAACTTCTTGACGGATAGAACACAAGCTGTGCGTGTAGGAATGCACATCTCACCTGCACTCACTCTCAGCACTGGCGCCCCACAGGGTTGTGTCTGGCGACGACACTGTCGTGATTGGCCTGATCTCCAACAATGATGAAAGGGCCTACCTAGAGGAGACTAAACACCTGGAGGACTGGTGCCAGGACCACAATCTCCTCCTTAACATCAGCAAGACAAAGAAGCTGACAGTGGACTTCAGCATAAATCAGGTGAGGAACTATCAACCCGTTATGATCAGTGGCACCACAGTGGAAAGAGTAGACAATTTCAGGTACCTTGGTGTTCACATCTCTGAGAACCTGTCATGGTCTTATCACACCACTGCACTGGCAAAGAAGGCCCGGCAGCGTCTTTACCACCTTAGACGCTTAAAGGAGTTCAAACTACCGTCCAAGGTGCTTCATAACTTTTACACCTGCACCACTGAATCGATCATAACGGGAAACATCACAACCTGGTTCGGAAACAGCACCAAGCAGGATAGCCAAGCTCTACAAAGGGTGGTGCGTTCAGCTGAGCGCATAATCCGGACTGAACTACCTGACCTGCAGTCCATATACAGGAAACGGTGCTGGGCAAGGACCAGGAGGATAGTAAAGGACTCCACTCATCCCAGTAACGGACTGTTCTCCTTGTTACCATCTGGGAAGCAGTTTCGTACTATCAAAACCAAAACGGAGAGGGTGAGAAAAAGCTTTTTCCCACAAGCTATTCAAGCCCTTAACGGAAATATGTGTATATATGTGGACATTGTTATGTATATATAATTACATGCAAACACATATGTATATGTATGTATATGTATGGATGGGGTTTACATTATGACTTCTACCGCTTATGTAGCATCCTGTTGCACTATTTTGTCACCTTACACACTGGTTCACTTTATATACCATTTTAAATTATAATGGTAATTCTACAGTGTTTACTTCACTTTAACTAGTTCTTTTAGATATATTGTTAGTTTTTCTTATATTTCTTATATCTCTATTTTCTATTGTAAATACATTCTTTTTGCTTTTACAAATTTTTTCCCATTGTGTATTTAGTTGATTAGTGTGACGGAGCAGTCAAAATAAACCTTAACTTGAAACTTGAAACTTGAACTTGAAACTTTGTGGAATTGATTTATTTCAGCCACATCAGAAGATTTCAAGCAGGAACGACTTAAGATTGGCATAATAATTGGATTTATATTGACCAGGCCATTCCAAAAGTACAATTCAGATGGGACACTTTTGATTAAATTTTAAATCTGTCTATAGGATTTTATAACACTGTATATGTACACATTGAGATGGAGACTGTGGTAATTCGGTGCCATTCAATTAAACTAATTAAACACGTAATCCTGTATAAAATGTTTTTGACGACCACGTTAGGTTGGACTTCAAACTGTTCTGACTCAAATTACACGTGTCATTCAAACAAATGTTGTTTTCTTTCAAGTGTTGCCTGTGCAGTGAGAGCTTGGACACTGTGTGGATTTCCTTCCATAACTCAAAACCCCGGTTTTCTCACCAGCCTTTTGGCCACATCAGTCAAACAGCTTGCTTTCAGTGACTCAGCTCTTCAACTTCCTGCCATTAAGCCACGGTGACGCACATACGCAAACATCTCGCCTTGTGTTTGTCAGGCTCGACTCTCCAGCTGATTTAGATTCTCTGAAGGGGAGTTGTTCAGATGGTTTTCCTTTGAGTGTTCTCATTAATAGTGATGCTGAAGACATAAATTCGCTAAATGTTTTTTATTGCCGTGAAATCTGGTACTTGCTTCCAGATCTTTCCGTGTGTCACATTGTACTTATTGCGATTAACCCTCTGACTTTTAATCCAGTGGTTTAATGGTTGCACACACTGAGCCCAACACGATGAATTAGGAATTATGGCAACTGTGATGATGTCCATAAATTTCTATGCTTTAATCACTCCCAAATTGGTTGTGACCACATCAGTGAAAATCAATGTCATTCCCATCAACCTCAGCTAAGCTTTGAGTTTAATTCCAAGCATCAAATCACAAAACACTGGAGTTGGAATGATTTAGCTGCCAATGAATTAAACACTTTACTCCATTACTCAACAGCCTTTATGTTTATCCTCAGCTAGATTGTAAGACAACCGATTTTGTTTTACAAGTCTGTTTTTGATGTTATTAGTTTACTCTGCTTCTCGTTCTTCTGGCTTGGAAATATTTTTTCTGCATAGCTTTCTTAAAAACTGATCTGGGTTTCAACTGTGGCCTTCTTTATTTCATTTAGGATGATTGTTTTCTTCTTTCAATGAAGGTATTTGCAGACTTTCAGTTGATGGAATGAAGTAGAATTTAGCTGACCTAGTTGGATTTTGTTGAAACTTGCAAACAGTGAATAGTTTTTTTCTTACAAAGGATCAAATTAAACAGTATCAGTCAAGACAAGGTTGTTTAGTCAAGATTGTGTTCTGCATGTGACATAATTTACTTGTTTTGGCTAAGAAGCAGTGTTGTGAAAATGAAGTATTTTCTTCCAAAGAAAAGATGTGGCATTAAAAGCTCCAGACACCTTGTGGTAGAACATCTTATGGTATGATTTTAAAAAGGTGGGGATTGTACAAAATACCTCTCAAGCATCAAAATGACCCTGTGTGTAGTTCTCAGATAGTGGAGCCAATATTTCAATTAATATAAAGGAATCATAATATAAAATCATATTTATTTTAGAGTATTTAAAATGAAAATACTATAAAATAAACATAAATATATGTTTATTTTATATATATATTTATATACTTTTAAGTAGGTCGCCAGCTGGAAAAGTGTGGACCCCCCTTCTCTGGAGGATACTTTTCTAGAGGTGGAACTGGGATTTAGTCATTGTGTTTGACATCATGAGCCTGAAAATGGATTGGATTTTTCTGTAATCGTACTGTGTGCAAGAATACATCCAAATTAACAAGAATGTTAATGGAAAGGAAAATTAAAATTTTGAAATATCGATTTTGTCATTATTTAAGAAAAACATGACAGAGAACATTAGTTTGACATTTAAAACGAATAATTCAGTTATTCAATTATTGCAAAAATGGTTAATTCAGTTGTGAAGGGACATTACCTCTGATACGAAGGCAATTCTGCGAGCTATTTTCGGCAAGACTCTGCTAATGTACTGTCTTTTATATTTTTATGACGACTCCAAACTACAAATAGTCTGTATCAGAAATAACTCGTGTCCATTTGGTTTTAATTCTCAAATACTTGGTTTTTTTCACGTGTTTGTGTAATAACAATGCAAAGAGGGATCTTACCAGGCATGTGCACCATTCTGCAGTTGCACACCCGCATGACCTCGTTGGTCTCACAGAGCAGGCGACAGGCGCTGATGCTGTACGTGTCGTATCCCGGGAACTTCTCCCTGCTGGTGGAACGGCAGTTCCCCCAGGGCTGGGGTAGGTAGGTCAGCTGAGTACACAGAGATTTATTAGACCCCAGTCTAAGCCACCAGGGGCGAACAGTTTCAAGGAGAGCAGCATAAACAGCAGCGGTTGTCATGTGGAGGGAGCAGAGGCAGTGTGCAAGAATGAAAAAAGGCCTACCCTTTGCTCCTGACATGAAACAAAGGTCTGGAAGCCGGGGGAGACGCCGAAGCCCAGCTGGTGGATGTAGGGAGGCTCGTCTTGACTGTGGATCTGAACTCTGATGCCGGCCTCCAGGGACGTCTCATCTACTCGGCGAAACAGTGTGAAACAGTGCATGAGAGTGCAATGGTGGAAGGAAAGAGGACGTGAGAATTTCAGGAGCCTGCATCATTTGACAGCCCGGGCAAAGTTTGATGCTAACTGCAAACCGTATTTCAAGCATGTTCGAAAAAATAAGCCAACAGGGAACGATATTAGGCAGCAAAAGAGTACAAGCACAGATCAAAAGTAGAGTGTGATGGTCAGACGTTCCTTTTAGCTATCTGGATGAAAGACAGCTAAAGTATTCAAACCCATTTGACAGCCACAACAATTTAGTGCATTTTGTTGAGAATTTCTATGATGCTATTATCTTTTTTCTGGAAATAAAGCTGCTTCTTTGCATGATTAGGTTGACTTAGGTTGACATCAAGACTCTCCCATGGAATAAGTCTCTGACCAGTTTGAAAACAGACCTATTAAGACCTTTCTTTTGTAAATTATTTAATATAAACAATTCTATCATAGTTTTTTGTGTGTGTGTGTGTGTTTAGGGTTTTTGTCTCGCTGGAAAATAAACCTTCAGACCGGTCTAGAGTCTTTTGCAGACTCTAACAAGTTTTCTTCCAGACCTGAACGATGTTTAACTCAATATATTATACACCAATCGTCTCTTAGACCAACTTCCAAATTTCCTGCTAAACAAACCCCCATAATACTTAACTATTGGTAAAGTGCATTAATGATGTTCCCTTTAATTGGTTTGTGGTACTCCTTTTTCCCACTCTTCTGCTAAGCTTAAACTGAAACAATAGTTGTCCTACTGAATCCATTCATCAGTTGAGACAAGGATCTTTGCCGTTACTCCACAGTGTACATGGGCAGCAAACATTTTAAGTAATTTTTTAATCACACCACCAAATTTCTTTTGACTTCAAGTAACGTTATTGTTTATGTGTGGCTTATTTCAGAGATCTAACTTAAATTGGGCAAACAATCCATGAAGAAAGTTAAATTAGTGTGATGGCAAAGAAGCCCTCCAACCTCAAATTTTTTATTTTGCACTTTTGTTTTACTTAATTAGATAAAACTGCCAATAAAATAAACAGAGGTTTATGACATCAATATGTTAGGGGATATGAACTCTCTTGTAAGGTTTGTGCTGTAGAAAGAAATTCATGGATGTTTTTGATTTGAGTCAAATCAAAAACATCCATGAATTTCTTCAAATTGTAGCGCACATATTTCACATTTAATTATAAGGCAAAAACAAACAAATGGTAGCGGTTGCTTACTTGTTTCCCTCCAGATGGGCAGATACTCATCCTGCTGGATATCCAACATGATCTCCAGCCCATTTCCCATCCCGCCTTGCTTGGTCTTCTTGGATGTAGTCTTGTTTCCATTAAAAGTGTAGCATTTCCCATATCTGGTGTAAACCTGGAAAGGGATAGATTCATATCGTTATTATAAACATGACAAAGTCCACATGCTGAAGGTGACGAGCAGTGCATTGAAATGACTTCGGTGATACGGGACCAGAAAAAATAAATAAAATAAACAAGCCCAGTCTCTGCCTGAGCAGGCAGCTGAATATTACCCAGATACCTCTGGATGCAGTCTGCTGGCTCGGTCCCTCATGGACCGAGATAAGCTGTCTTTGAATCAATTCCTGACACTACACAGCACTGCTCAGTAGTGCTTGGATACCGCTGCAATGTCAAAAGGAGAGAGACGGTTTTTTTTTTCTTAATCTTTCTTTAAAAGGTAACAAAAGACAATAATAGAGAGACTTCTTTGAATGAAATATCACAGCTCCACCTATCACGGGAGCTGTCTCAGTAGGGACACATCATCTCTTTGTCTATACCTGTCACATAAAATTGCTGCACTGCAGAAAATACAAGCCATTTAACCGCTCTCCTATGGGTTTAAAAAAGCACCAACCGTGAGCCACATGCAAACAAAATGGGCGGTGCAGCAAAGCCCACAAAAAACAAATTTAATTAAAAAAATACAGATATGAACACTGGCTAACCCGTGTGTGCGTGTGCGTGTGTTTGTGTTTTCTTATCCTAGATATTTGTTTCCAAGTGCAGTTTGTTTGAAAAGACTATTCAGCTGAGAACTTGTGCAATCCCTCCACTGAACTGTGAAGGTACAATCATAAAGTAGCAACCATAACCAGGTATGGCAGGTGTCCAGTTTTGAATCTCTCTACAAGCTGATGCAGAGTGCATCAGGCTCTTGCAAAAGAGCCTGATGCATGACTTTATTCATGCATCTTTTAATGACTCGCATCTTTTAACAGGTTGTCTATGAAATCCTGAAGGCGAATATCCGTATTTTGGTATGTGATTGGGCAGACAGTGCAAAAATGAGAAGTTGACATGCGTGCATCCTCATTGAGGAATACATTTTTTTAATTATTCTTTTCACATACAGTGATAGACAGACTTTTAGGTTGGATTTTCTGCAATCCAGATAAAAATAATTCATTGATGGATAAACACAAGCACTTAGACTTGCTTAAATATATTTTTTTCAGCAAGTTGTTTCTAAATGACTAAATCAATTGTCCATCAATATTGTAGGTTAAGTCAATCATTAAATTCTGGTTCTTTCACAGTTGCCCCCCTTTAAATGGACGCATCCTCATTAAATGCTTGAATCACTGGAACCTGCCCGTTTCAAGCCTCACACTATCTCTAAGGCTGAGCTTGGCCACCCAACGGCAGAAACTAATTTTATCTGCCTGTGGAGGGGATATCCTTCTCTAAATATATAGATACATATCTGATAGGTGATGTGTTTGATGGACCAGTAAATCAAGAGTTTTACTTTTTTGGCTCAAGTTTCAGTTTGCAAAAATAAACAAAGAAGTTGCCGCATTACTGGACATGAAGACCAAATCTTTCAGTCTAGATTACATTCCATGCAATCCATCCTTAATAGGACATTGTGATAATTACATTTAATGAAGACCAATTTCTACTTAGCAAACCACCTTTTTCTAGTTAACATACTTGTTGTGAAGAAAATATGATTAATTTTTGTGGCTGTCTAACCATAGAATGCTGCTTGATGCTGCAGATTTTAAGGCCTTACTTTGACTTCTTGGACATTCTTCCTCCTTATCGTTATCAAATGACCAAATCTTTATCTAACTTGACCCAACAACAGTTCTACAGAAGACATTTAGTTTGTCCCTCCATCCCTCTGTCCATCTTTCTATACGTCCATTAGCTTTATTTCCAATTTAAAGAGAAAGTCTGTGACCCCGAGTCACCAGAGAGAAAAAAACAACAAACTAAGAGACTATAAAGGAGATGTACCCCCTGCAGACATATAGTTTATAGGATACTGTCACAGCACCAGTGTTTGCTAAAGCACAACTGTCTGTGCTCTGACTTTGATATCAGTTTGATATACCTAATGAGCCCTATGATGTCTAAATTAGGGATACTGGCTGAACAGCACAAGCTCTCATTTAGAGACCACAGGGTGTATCCGCCTGTGAGACGGCTGAACAGCAAATCAAAGCCACTGTTATTGGATCCAGTCAAGTAATTCTATCGAGCGGAGGGTAATTTTGCGATGTCCACAACAGTGATTAGAGCAGAGAAACGAGTAGCGTTTGCAAAAAGCGTCTGCTCAGAGAGGAGACAACTGTATATATTTTTTGGTGCTGTAATAGATCCGTGGACCTTTGATCATGGTGTTTGAGCATGCTGGTTTGTGCTCAGTGTGTACACGTGTGTCTCTGAATACATCAGGAACGGTTACACTCAAATTGAGTCCTGTTTGAGGATTCAGAGAAACGGTTGACAATTACACGTGGCGGCTCGGGCTCTGATGTGGTGTACGTGGCTGTTTTTAGCTGCTCTCCAAAAGCAAACTCTGCATTTTCCTAAATTGGAACATTTTTTTTTTTGGGAGGAAGTGATTATAAAATGAAAGTTGGGAGAAGGAGAGTGGGTTCAAGCACTCAAGTGTGAGTTTTGACTGACGTGCTATTAGGTTGAAATGGTTTAATCTCTATTTGGCTGATGCTGTGGAGGTAAGCTGCACTTATCATTGATTCCCCGCCTCTACCCGGGTTCATTGACACACTTAAGACTCAACTGGAAGTCTTTATCTGATAGAGGGAACCAACCGAGGAAAAGAAGGATTTTACTTCAGAAACACTCTAAGCACCCTTACTAAGTGGTTGGGTTCCCGTATAAACTTCTGCCTCTGAAGGACAACTGTATGTCTCTGAAAGATATCCCAAGCAGAGGATGGAGAATTTTCCCCATCACCTCACATAGGAAACATACGCTGGCAGAGCTTCCACTCGTTTATTTTTCTGCTACTGAACTTTGC
Organism: Orestias chungarensis; assembly: GCA_032876305.1. Classification (NCBI taxonomy): domain Eukaryota; kingdom Metazoa; phylum Chordata; class Actinopteri; order Cyprinodontiformes; family Cyprinodontidae; genus Orestias; species Orestias chungarensis. The sequence goes on along the minus strand of JAVLVB010000802.1, from coordinate 1,490,625 downwards.
TCTTGCTCCACACTCGCATCTACAACAAGCATTTTCCTCTTGTTACATTAGCACCAAACTTAGCAAAGGCAACGCAAATCCCAAGTGGAGACTTGGCACCGCTGTCGACAAGCTAAAACAAAGCGGCAGCTGGGAGGTTGGGGACCGAAAGAAAGGATTTATGGTGTTCGTTTGAGTGAAACCAGGAGTGTCACAGCACCAAACAGAGACCAGGTTGCTTACTTGACATCAGGGGAATTTAAACAGTAGGCTTTTTGTGCCAACAGTAACAATTGTGTCATTATTATAGTATCAATAAGTAAGCAAATAGCCTGAACCCAACTCAATGGCTGTTTTTAATAGTAAATGCTGTAACTAACCTCTGCAGTGTTTAATGTGCTTTATTTAGAGTGTAGATCTCCACAAATCTGGCCTTAATTAAAGACTGGAAAACACGAAGGGGGAGGTATTGCTTAACTTCACCTAGTTATGGCACAGCAAAGTAACTGTTACCTTCAGTTATGAAAATAATGGGTTGAAGTACATTTCTGTTTCCAGTGGCTGTGTGAAAGATGAGGCAATGAACCTAATTGTGGCGAAACAATGTCATATTACGATGGTTAAAATAAAAATCGGGTGAAGTCACTTATGCTGTGAAGCAATCAGCACCTTTGTAGTTGTTTTGTACGGCAGGGTTCCTGCCACCCTCCTCAAAGTTGCTTAGTGCCAGTTAAATTGATATGGACCCATGACAGAGGTGTCATTCAAGGAACTGTAAAGTCGACGTATGATCACAAAAGCTATGAAAATATTTTATGAAGATTGAAAAGTTACTTTGTGTTGCTTTAAAGGGGATGTATTGTGTGATTTCCAGGGATATAGTTTAAGTTTGTTGCACAAACAAGTAACCATCTATATTTGAAATACAACTCAAAGGGATTAGGCGTCGCACCCTCTGATGCCTTGAAATTGCATTTTTGGAAAGTTCTTGCTCTTTCTTACATCACCACTTTAGAGCGTTTTTACAAAACAGTTTCTCCATATTTTCTAATCCAACAGTTTTTTTTAGCCTGCTTAATATTGTATAAAACTTAAAGGTGGGCAAATTTTAACCAACACAACAATAACCCTTAAGGGACATGCAGTGCTGCAATCAAACTAGCCATATTCTTAGTCCAGGGCAAACCTTTAAGCTCTAAGAGACTTAAGAAATATTTTCTACTTGAAAGTACCCTATAGATAAATTAAAAATAGATCCAGAGGTATCAGATCTGAATGCAAACCACCCAAAAAACAACAAGTTTGTGTTTAGAGTTTTAACACCTGTCTCAGCAGGACCCATATATGGTTTCTTCAAGCTTGAATGGTTTGAAATGAATGTTCACAGAGCATCTTCCGTTCAGTTGCAACTTTAGTGTGGTCGAGTGAACAATGGTTTGGAAGACATGTGTAGAACTAGTTTGCAGAAACAAAATATCGCAGATGTTTTGTGTAGTTGTGAAAAGCTTAGGTAAAGCTGGACAAATACAATACATGTTGCTCTATTTCTTATTGGTAAATACATTTGGAAAACATCATATTCTTTCTGTTTTGCTTCACTTTTTTTTTTGTTTCCATTTTTTAGATAAAATGCCAAAACATATGTGTGATTGTTGTTTGACGGAGGTTTTCCTTCATCCTTAAAAGATAGATGTCTTTCTCTTTCTGTTCTCACTATTTTTCTTGTTTTTTTGTGTTCTTCTTTCTGTTTTTTATGTAATCAATGGTAAATTCTAAATCTCGTTATTGTAAAAGCAATGCAACCACATAAATCAAGTCCTCTTGATTTCTTGCAATGAGAGTGCGAAAGTGAAAAGCCATAAATATACAACCTTCAGTTGTAGAAACACTGTTTTCCGATGCTTAAGTCAGCAAATTAACATAAATGGCATCTTACCAATTACAGTGTGAACACTTTAGATGCGAATTCATTATGTGCCTTTTTGTCAGAGTTGTTCCTCCTAAAGTGCCTTGTTTCACTTCTGCCTCTCCGTGATAAATGTATTTGGAGTCCAGGCCCTTACCATGTAATTCAAAAGCCCTGGTGGGCTAAACCTCTTTTTATGGCCGTGATCTGACAGTCCTAACTTCTCCCTTTTAGAGAATCTACAGGGATCACTTCAGTGCTTCACCGGAGGACATCCATTTCCAGGCAGGCTGCATATCATCGGGTGGTTCTCCGAGTATGAGGGAAGGAGGATTTGAATTCATTTACACAGGGTGGTGGTAAGTGTGAGAGCGCTGATTGGCAGATAAAACCCATTAGGGCTGGCTCATGAAGGTTTAAGGTTGACACAGAACGTTTTCTGGTTTAATGGCTGCATTACAACTTCCCGGCAGTGAGACTTAAATACCAATGTCACATAAGCTGAGTATTTACATGTTATTTATACTGTTCTGCTTGGACTGTTGGGTGTGAGGGTTTCAAATTTGTGTGAGGCTGCAAAAAACCATAAATGTCTTTTTCATTTAGCAATTATTTTGTATTATTAACTCATTTAGGCAGAAATTGCTTTTTTATACAAAACTACAGTATATATAATCCTATGTAACAAGTGTTATGAATAAGGTATTGCATAAGGTATTGCATTATTCAGTTATTTTTTGGCTTCATATTGTATCATTTTGTGTTGTATTGTTTTGTGTTGGTTTATCTTAGTTTACTGCATTAATCTGGATCATATTGTATTATTTATAGTGTACATTGTATCATATAGTATTAAGCTGTTCACTATCTTATCTTATGATGTTTTGTATAGTTCTATTTTATTGTATTGTAACATATTGCGTTGTTTTGCAATCAAATTCCACACTTTATTTTGTTGTACCACTAATCATATTAGTACAGAACTACTAAGATAGCACAGTGTATTACATCTTAACATTTCACACACCTTTCTGTGTTATATTGTGGACATTACAGTGTTCTGTCCTATATTGATGTATTTAAGTGCCATATACAATCCTAAATTACACCATACTTTAATATTTTGCATCATGTCGAATCACACTGTAGCATACTATGCAATATTGTTTGAAATCACACTGTGATTTAAAGTGCTAAGTTAAATTGTATTTTTCAGTAACTGATATGACATTATATTGTGTCATAGGGAATTATATTGTGCTTTATTATTTTGCATAATAATTTAAGCAATCATATTACAGCTTTCTATGTTGCATTGTAGTGTATTGTAATATATTATTTTTACATCACTTTATATTGTATTCAATTTCATTGCGTTGTACAGTATTTCAATATACTGCTGTATACTGCTTTACATTTACCAACATATCTCATCATTGTATATACTTTATTATTGTATTGTTTTTTTATATATATTGCAGCTCACCAAATTGTATATTTCTGCAACCCCTACAACAAGATACTAAAACATATTTGACTTAGCTGCATGTTATCATGCTACAAATCTATTTCATATATTGCATCATGTCATTTTTAATAATGTTGTGATACAATATATTACGCAAAAATTGGTGGAATCACAAGTATTGACAGGTTTTCATTTAATTAGTTCTATTGAGACACATGGGAAGTTATGGATATCTTTATGTGAATATGTTTGTTTTGAGTTGGGCTCATACCCAGATCTAAATAGGGGCCATTACACATTAAAATTGATCAATATTTGTTCTATTTAATAAACAACCAGTCGTGAAGGGCTTGGGTTTTCAAAATCAAGATATGCCAATACCTGGTTTGCATTCATTTTATCAGAGTAAGAGAGAAAACGTGGGAGCAGCATGATTAAGCAGAAGTAAAAACAAAAAACAACACCTTTACGCAAATGTTGACATGCACTTTGATGGACAAAGGGTAAACCAACAAAGCTGGCTTAAAAAGACATCTGGGAGACCACTCAGCTCCCAGTAAGCTATTGTTGTATACTGGCTTCAGAGGTCAGTCTAGAAACGTAAGGTCTTATTTTTTCTGAACACAGAGTTGGGAAGAATGCAACAAATGAGTCCTCAAAACAAAAAAGCCACAAAAAAAACAACAAGAAACACATTTTACAGTTTATAACTTAAAGGAACAAACCCAGCAAAGGAATTGCAGTAGTTTTCATTTCCCCCCCAGACATGCTTTCAAAAGCATCCATTTGGGCTCCTTGATGAAAAACCTTCGTTTGTGAAGTGACTGTGTTACTTTTTTAAAGCTAGCAAAGTGAAGCAAATAGTGTCAATAGTACCTTCCAAAAAACAGGAAGAGAAACAGGAGGAACTAAAAGCTCATTCTCAAATTGGGCTATATCTAAACCACTTAACAAGACAGAAAGCTAGAAATTTACATTAGTGTATTTGTTCTGCAGATAGCGTTATTAATCGTGCTTTTATAATAGCTTTTGGATAAATTAAATTGCAATTTAAATTCCCACAATTGTACCTTTCACAAGCATGCAGCCCCTTAGAATTTGTCAACATTTGTATTATGTATTATGTATTTTATTGACATTTTATCACGGACTGATTCAAAGTAGCACCAAACTGTGAAGCAGAGAAAAAAGTACACATGGTTTATATTTTGCTTTTTGTACAAGTCTGAAAAAGGTGTAAGAAAACTAACAAAGCACATCACCCTGAACACATCACCATCTTTGTTGAGGCAGTATCATGCTGTGGGGATGATTCTCCTTGCAAGGGACAGAAAAGCGCTTCACAGTTGAAAGAGACATAGATCGAGATTTTTCAAGTTCAATGTCTGTTTGGGAAAATACTGGCATCAAGGGTAAACATTACTTTTCAGAAAATGATTAACTATGTTTAGATTGGCGTAGTCAAAGCCCAGGCCAGGGAGTTGAAACCTGTGGCTTTAGGGCTTCATGTGGTTCTAAGTAGCCTTGGGCAACGAATTTAACTAATGTAACAGTAATTAAAAAATATTAAATTTTTCTGAATGCATAATTATTATTTAAAGATGTTTCATCACTGGGTTGTAAACAAGCTTCTTTGACACTTTCTTTAAAATTGTAAAGATCCATTGAACAAAAACGCAATAAATCCGAAAATGAAAAAAAAAAAGGGTCCCGTAATTTAAAAATCAATTTAACTTAAAATCAAGCTTTTTGTTTCAGTGACTCGTGTTCCATTTGTGGCTCTAATCAAGTGTTTGTATATGCCTGGTCTAGACCTAAATGTAAAAATGCACACATCTTAACTGACTTTTAGCAAGAATTGCATTTTGTGTAGGTTCATCATAGATTCCGACTAAAAACACAAAAATCTGTGGTTTTAATGTGACAAAAATAAGTGTAAAAATGTTAATTCCTCTACAGACATAGACAGAAAGTAAAAATATACCTTAAGAAAGTGTATACAATCTTTACATTTTTTTTATTAAATCTGAATTAAAATCCACTGAATCATATTGCCAAAGAAGCATCAGCGTTTCCTGCATTTGTTTTACATGATTTAATGAAATCACAAAAACTAAATTATAGCTAAACCAAAAAGACACAAGGAAAATCTTGAAGGCTTTTCTTGCGCGTCCATGAGAGAACATCTAACCGCTATGATAAAACAAACAACCTGATATCACACTGCGCGATTATCTCGCTATTGGCGAAGCTTTTTAAGGGCATTCAAACAGCAAGGTTACTGGGATTTTACACATAGTTAGACTCTGATTAGAAGTAAAGAAAAATGTGTGAAATCATTCAAAAACCTAAATTGATATAACAATACAGCATCAGACCACACTTTCATTTAGAAAAAACGTAATTAATCCTTAATCAAACGTCAGAAACATGGCTGAGTTCAAAGCTTTGGACAGATATTAGGTTTAGCTCTGTCATAACCTCACTATGTCCGTAGAAAAAAAGGGGAAGACAGAGAGGAGGCAGACATACATGATGGAGCAGCTGCATGTGAGGCTCCGCATGTTTTGCACCATTAACCTCCATCTCAGGGTCTGTCTCATAACACAGGGACGCAGCTCTAGGAAGCGATTCAAAACATTACAGTGTGTCATTTCCAACCTTCATGACACACCTGGGTATTGAGATCCCAATGGAAATTAAATATGGTGGTAAAACGAAAGTAAACAGTGCAGTCTGTGAGGTTGGATTGACGACGCTAGGGTTGTAAAAAGGTAAATGCAATCAGTCCTTTTGCTAAAGGACAGTGTCTGTATAATGTGATTAAAATTATTCAAAGTAAACTGTATGTTCCTTTCTATATTTAATACATGAAGACATAAATAAGAACCTGAAAACAGTGTTTCAAGTGCTGTGACTAATCTCTCCTCTTGCTTTGGCATCCTTCCTGCTCTGAAGCCGAAGAAGTACTTTCAGAGGCTCCCCGTCCTCCGGTTCCCCGCTCTTTGCTATTCCCTACATGTCCAAGCGTACTCGACTAATGGAGCGGCTTGAAACAGCGGCAGAAAATGGACATGCTCTCCAGCTCAATACCGAGCCTCGCAAACACAAGGGTCCACTACATTCAGGGCTCCGTGATGTGAAAGCTTCCTGCGAGCCCTGTCCACCGACATCGCGGCCCGTAATGGCGCCGTTTTGTAAACGTGATTAGAAATTACAGTCATAATGGGGATAATTTATTTGGATCACCACACTGGGATGGCTCCCTAATCTGTCTTTATATGTAATTGAGACAAATCGTCTCCTGGAGCTGGATCGAGAGCCGGAGTCCGATTGAAAAAAGGAAACTAATTCTTGACCTTTAAAGTTGAGCAGGATCTATTAATTGTGGCCCTCGCCTCTGGGGAACAGTAACCGCTAGAACACATACTTGCAAGATAAAAAAGGAGCTCAAAGGCTGGACTAAAACACGGCGTACCTTGCAAAACCCTGGAACGTTTTCAGATTTTCAGAGCCAGAAATTTCAAAGTATCTGCGAGAGATTTTATGTGTCAGACATATTTTTATTTGGATTGTATAGTCCGGCTAATGTGTAGTAATGTTTCCACCACAGCGTTTGTATGTCCAGTTTTCGGCTGATCTTATCCTAATTGCAGATTTTTTTGCCGTGTTTTTTAATAAAAGTCGACCACCTGTGGATCTCTGCAGCACCTGCAGAGTTTTAACGACTGTTTCTCTGGTGCTGATGGAAGGATTGCTGTTGCGCTCTTTGAGTTTCAGATGATGAATTGAACATTGCTCTGTGATTGCTCTGTGAGGGGTTTAAAATCCTTTGAGCACCAAATCTATGAGAAGATAAAAAAATTGCCTTTACTTCTATACCACTTCATCAAGTCCAGAGGACTAGCAAGCATTTCCCACTGCATTCAGTTATCCACTCACTGGTGGTGGTACTTTGCTACGACAATGTAGCAACAGCTGTTCTGAGGCAGTCTGACTGAAGAGAGGCTGCTCTGCACCGGCGCCACCGGGCCTTCTGACCACCACCAGCAGCCAAAGTGCCTCACCGAAGGACACAGCAGCAGAGACAGACGAAAATGGGCTGGAAACGACTGACCCGACTTTTACAAGATGAACTCCATACCCCTGAGTCTCCGTCACCCTGGGAATTATAGTAGTGCTGTTGCTCTACATTTCGTAGTAGTGTCAGAGTACTGTTTACGTTTACCTTCATGATTATCACCTTGTTTGTATTAGTTTTTTCACATAAAAACCCCAACAAAACATTTTTTTTTTTATTAGAATGTTGAAAACCTGAAAAAGTTGTGGGTTGTTGTTTTATTCAATCAAGACCAAACGTAAGTATTTATTTAGGAGTCCGAGAGCCTTCTCTCCCCTGCAGGGCCAAAGGTCGGCGAGATGTGAAAAGTTTCGTGCTCTCAAAGTTGCAAAGCAGGACCTTTTTATTCTTAAGACGCAGTTCTGATAAGTCATGCTGCACATCACACATCGATATAGCTGGAGAATTTCGCCCAGGGCATCCCATCGACTAACCTTTTCTGCCTTAGGCGTTTGTCTGACTGTCAATTCTGTTTTCCTGCAGTCATTTGGATGTTCAGGTTTAATTAAGCCAGATTTCCTATTAACAAAGTATCTCATTTCCACAGCTCTCAATCTCACGCCACTTTCTTCGTTTCCCCCTCAGACTTTTTTCCCCAACAGCTTCACCCTGACAGCCACTGGAAACACGCAAACACATTTCCCCGGCCAACCGTTTATTTAGTATTCATCATAACTCAAGACACCTGCTGGTTGTTTTTCTTTTACATGGACTCTGGGGAAATGATATCTCTTGGGCTGGATTTACACGCAGGGGTTTGATGAAACCTCTGGAGAGCAGGGGCAGGGTCCCCTATCTTTCAGAGAGAATCGGCAGCTTAAAGTATGAGCTGCCTTCAGGGATGGGAGAGTGATACCGAAGAAAAATTAAATATCAGGTGCGTGCTCTCGTTATTTCATGACAAGTTATTCCTGACCGTGCAAACGTATCGGCTCATGCAAAACGACTGTGGTTCCATGTTGTCTCTGGACTTGTTATTTTCCCATGATGTAAAGAGATCTACTGTCGGGAGACTCCTAATGGCATGCAACACTTGCTTTATTCACAAGATGGTGCAATAAGTGCACGCACTCACCCACCAGCACGCTTCTGCAAACCCCCTTTGTATGAAACGGCATTTGCTTTTCAGCTTTGTAACATTTATGAGTGTTGAGATTTGTGTTTTTTGTGCACTCTAAATGATTCAAGTAAACAAAAGTAAGTGGGTGTTTTGTCCTGCGGAACGACATTCTTTCGAGCAGATCAAGCAGAAGTAATGAAAAAGAAAAGCCTTGGACCCTTGATTCTGTCCTTGAGTCTAACTGATAAAAAGAGAAGAAACAAAATGTTACAGGAACAAAAAAGAAAAAGAAAGAGAACACAGAAGACCTGCAGGCGACTGATAGAGCTGATGATTAATTACATGATTACAACTGAGGTGCCGACTTTTCTGGCATTATACACTCACTTACAGGTGCTTGGTCTGTCTCTGGATAACAAGAAAAAAACAAACATTTAACTCACACACATATCAACACACTGTGCAAAACTTGTCCAGATGAGCAACTTGATCTTAATGCAGACATAAATGCTAAGCATCCCCCAGAATAAATCACTAAAATTACGTTTTATTTTATTTTATAATTATTCCACATTTAATACTTTATCCACTGGCCATTTGTCCTCAATGTTATCTGGATTTATTCCCTTTTCTCCCTCTCTGTTCGGTGCTTAAGCCTGATCTATCACTGTTGATGGAACACCTACCATTCACCAACGGAGGTCGATAAAGATTATGGATGTTTCGATGGCTCTGTAATAGCAGGTTGTTCAGAGCCAGAGTGGAGGACCATGGTAATCCCTTGTCTGCACATCAAAGACACACAGGAAATCTGGTTTTGTATGAGCGGAGTGGCCGGACGCCACCTGCCCAGATGTTTGGCGTGTGGACACAGGTTCTGCCAACGCAGGAGAACAGAGAGGGAAAACCGGCGTGCATTTGAACCCCCAACTTCAAGGGCAAATGTATTTTTTACATATACAATAACAAATCAGTCAGTTTTGTAATCCTTCATTATTCTATCTTCAATAGGCATTAAGTTTAGTCCCTAAAACTGCACATTAATATTATTGCGCAATGGGGAAAAAAAACTGTGAACATATGTGTATGTATTTATTTTATTAAAATTTTGGAACATATGGATATTCAAAATATTTTTTTGCGAATACTGAGAGAAATTCAACGACACAAAAACACACAAAACAAATCCAAAACGATCCCTCGGATCTTAAATGAATAAAGTCATACGAATGGATATGACATTAGGTTGAGATGATGAGAACATCAACACGCTGTTGCTCCACGTCTTGCAGGAGGTTTGCGCTGTTTCATTATCAGCGGCTTACGGTTAGAGATTATTTTTAAAACTTTATCTGCTAACCATGCTGATAAAGACTCAGTCAAAAAACATTTCCTCTAAACACACAAGCCGTAAAAGTAAGTTAGAGGTACCTTATCAACCAGTAAGTTGCACCAGTTGAATGAAGCTGCGTTTATATTTTTCTAACCGCACAAAGACGGAGTTTTGAACACGTTTATTTCTAAATGTGAGCCAACGTCAGAGGCAGTCTTTTGCCTCCCACCAACCGCCAACTCATGTGAAGAGAGTGAGCTTTTAGACGGATGTTTGCAGTCTTCATTTTGGTTTGGTTTGTCTGTTTAACTCCCTACCAGCCTGGAAAGCAACAGCACCAGGGCGGTTGATGCTGGAAGAGCTGTTTTTTTTGCTTTAGGCATCCATTAGGGATCCTAATATTCATTTGGATGTCAAAAGCGTAGAATGCATACAAATAACAGACACAGTTTTTCCAAATGCAAGATGTCCGTTTAGGGAGGCTGATGGAGACAATATTCCCAGAATGGTTTAAAGAACATCAAATCTGGCCTACAGTGTTCACCTGCAGAACAACAAAGATAGAAAACATGCAGAAGGTGAAGTATCAGCTACTGATGTTGGCTAAATTATACCTGAGTTTAAGTTATTTTGTTAATGTCACACTCTGACAGAGTTTAATGTGAAATCTTTCTAAATGTCAGTATCTTGCCTTGCTGAAAAAATAATCCTAAATACATTTTATTTCTCTAAAAAAAACATGCTAGACACTTTTCAAATCCTGCTTGGTAAGACAAGAGGCTCAGCGTGTGTTAGACACCGTTGTCTTTGTGTGACAATCTCAGGCCTGTTTTGTCGGCTTTGGCTGTCAGCTAACGAACTTGCCTGTGATAGGGGCTCAAAAATCATTGGAAGGAGTCCAGCGGTTACAGCCCACAACTGTCAATGTGCATTTCATCTCCACGGAGTCCATTCACACTAAAGTTGTTCGCTGTTATTTGCAGCCAAAAGCCTCTCACATGGGGTCTGCCCGGCTGTACGACTGAGGTGTGGTGAAGGACGAGGTGATTGTTGCAATTAGATGGTGAATACTGAAACCCATTTTGAGCGGTCAAAATTAGACCACCAAAGTTGTTAGTTTGAAACACACAGAAGTGAAATGGTATGTTATTTTTTTTTATTAGAAAAAAATTCTCAAAATAAAAAAGTTAAATTTGGAACCTCCGAAGTTATATTTCAACCCAGTAATGGTCTAACCAGAATGTCCTAAAAAAATAACCAAGGACTTGTTTACTGCAAAAGATAATGAATAAATGCATTGCCGGGACTCTGATTAGAAGGGAAACTTGGTGTGACAGAGAAAACAGGAAGTAAACATAGCTAAAAGCCTGTGGAAAAAAACCCAAACAGTTTAAATAAATCAAAGAGGAAGTGAGCTGCAGCAGGGAAGCAAACAAATACAGCTAAATATGCACCGATCAGATATTTTTCTGTCCGGACCAATTTCTTGGCAGTCTTTAGGCCTTCAGCTTCAATCTGTGCTGATGTTTTTTTTAATTATTAATATTTTGTAGCAGCGGTCTTCATATCCAGGTGTTTGAGTTTATCCATCTGTGGCCATAGGAGTAATTCTACCTCACCTAAACAAAAGACTTTGACAGTGTTGCTGTTCACAAACAAACGTGGGGAGATTTCATTTGGACTTTTCCAGTATTGAACGTGTTAATCGCCAGATAAAAAAAAAAATATATAAATAAAAAATATATATATATATATATATATATATATATATATATATATATATATATATATATATATATATATATATATATATATATATATATATATATATATATATATATTTAGAGTATTTATTTACAACCAAAGAGCACAAAACTAGACAACAGACATAGAAAAGCATCCGTTAGTGTTTTATTGATTAATGTCTGTCTTTTTTTTCCCTTTCAACTGTAAAATGTAATGTATTTTTTTAACATTATTACCATTTATCCTAAAAGATGTTATTAATTAATAATTAAATATTAATTAATTAATAATCAATTAAATGTTGTATCAACTCAAATTATAAATTATTGTGCAGCTGATAATGCCAAGACGTATTTCCTGTAGTCGTCTGTGTTACAGGGATTCAATGTAGTTTCTGTCACAAGGCTGTGTAGAAAGCTCCCCAACTGAGCCAGCTTTCCTTAATATTTTTATTAAACTGAAACCCAAACTAAATCATGTTTTGTTTTAACTGTTCTTACATAGAAAATATCACCAAATAAAACAAGTGAATCTTATCTAATTAAACATATTACAGGTCCTGGTAAAAAAAAAAAAAAAAAAAAAAAA
>JAVLVB010000802.1:1458043-1476749 GCA_032876305.1 Orestias chungarensis | reverse complement strand
ACACACACACACACACACACACACACACACACACACACACACACACACACACACACACACACACACACACACACACACACACACACACACACACACACACACACACACACACACACACACACACACACACACACACACACACACACATCAGCATCATTACCTGAAGGTAGGGAAGCAGCTGGACTGTGTTCTCCTCTTGTGTTCTGCCTCTAGAGCATGTGTTATCTGTCAGATTTGAGTTAGACCCAAAGAAAAAATCTCGTCTGACATTTTTCTTTTCTTTTTTTATAACAGACTACAAAGCTGAACACCAGGAAGAAGAGGGAACTGTGACTTGCTCAACTCCACGAGATATCTATAACTCACTTTGACAGACGTCAGCAGCAAACAATGTTTGTTTCAGCTGCGATGTGACAATGGGCTGATTTGGACCGGCTTACTCTGCACACTGAGACGACTTATGTTGTAAACCAGTGCAACGTAAATAAGCAGGAAGAGGAAAGGAAAATGGTTTTATGTTATGACAAAAGTCAAAGAAGCAAAGCCGAGCAAGCAAAGCTTCATCAAAGAGTTTGTAAAGAGGTTCAAACCAGGCGAGTTGGTTGGACAGTCAGGCATCGTGTTAACTTCAGTCATAAAAGGAAGTAATGTTACCTTTGCTTGAAACTAGCATCTCTTTACAAGCTTTCAGCAGACACAGGTGTGGCCTTTTGTAACATTATGTGGTTGAATGCAACTCTGATGACACAGCTCCCAAAATAATTATTGAACTTAAAAACCTCACCTTTGACATCAAACTGGACTTTGGTATCTCCTATTACGACTGTAGGACCCTTATCTGTTAGCCTGGTAAAGCCAGCCCCTTGTTCTACGCTTTGCTTTGTATAGATGGTCTTGAATCTTGCCTATTGAGAAAAACTATTGCTGGCTGAAGTAATTGATTATGTTTCAAACTATTGGATCAGATTATATCCAATTGCTTACTTTTGACCGTGAAACATATACTGTAAGGTGGTAGCTCGTTGAATGTTACCAAAAATTGCCTGAGTTGTACACAATTATTCCCCACAAGAAAGAGAAAAGTGCCCAGCCAAACAATGGCTTTTAGTAATAATACAGGCTTAATGAGACAAAAGTAAGAGTACGAGAAAACAGAAAAATTATAGACTGTATTGTTTCCTTCAATTCATCGCCATCATTGTCAAAGCACAAACATAGACAGACAATAATTCTAAAAACATCAGGAAATAAATGCCATTGTTTCAAACAGGATTCATTTCTTTCTAGGAAATTGAGTTCAATGTAAGAAATTCCACATGGAGAAATATATGGAGAAGGCTATAGGGTTTTAATTTGTTAGTGGAGTTTGGACCAATAACTGGCCTTTTGGATCACCTCCAACTCTTTTATCGGGTTTTGTTTCAAACTCCTCACATTGCTGCTGTTTATTAATGTAAAGAATGTTTTTTCATCATTGTGTTTCCTTCCACTCCACTTTCCTTACATTTGCTTACATGTAGCAATTTGTGAAGGTCTTATGCATGCTACAGGTTGATTTTGTTACCCTCCACAATTGTCAAAAACAATAATTCTGCATGATGATGTAGGCCAAAAAATAAATATGGTCATGTTCAATTAATTTATAAATCCTTTAAATTTAAGTTAATTTATTTCAGTAAGTCAATCCACTAAGTGAAACATGTTATGTACATTAATATACACTTCCTGATGTTTCTAAGACTTTCTGCTTAAAAACATGTAAGATTATAATGCTTCATCAAAACAAGAAAAAAAAATTCAAATATGGGCTAAAGGAAACCTATATCAGATACCTCCTTATAAGGTTTTATTTTTCAAAAGGTAAATAAAGGTAAGATAACTTTTTTTTTAAAGATTTTATATTATATTCTTCTTTTTTTTATTATAAATTGCAGCTTTAAGCCATAATAATAATTACAGAACAACAAAGGCTTGAAATAAATCACTGCATGCGATAAATCCACATGATAATCCAGTTTTAATAATGCACTTTTTGACAATATTGCGATTTACATAGTTGCACCTGTATGCCGGAGGAAATGAAAAGCCTTTTCCGTCCAGCGTTCTGTGACTGCAGCGCTGGACAATGAAATCAGTGATGTGAATGAATTATGATTAAAACGTCCAATGAATCAGCGGACATCAAGACTGAATCATCCACAGCTTCGTCTCTCTTTGAGAGCTGTTCAGAAGGACCTTTCAGAGCAGCTGATGTCAAGAGAATTGCTCTTAGAGCATCGATTAAGTGTCATCCTTAAACTCAGACATTTAAAAACAAAGACTGAATTTATTTTTTTTCTCCTTAATTACCTCTTTAAATGTTCCAAAGAAGGAAACTGAGGGAAGTACAATCATTTTTGGGGGCAGAACATTAATAAACAAAACAAGTGCAGCCTGCAGCTCTTCCTGCTCAAGCTCTTTCAAATCCACCAAACAACGACAAACAGAACGTCTCTAACTGATCAGCAGTCGATACATCAGTGTGTGCGCTAGGATAAAGAAATCAATGTCAGTCCATTCGCACAGCGCGTCCATCTCTGCCAGAAACCCTACATACAAGGAAGGAAGGCCATCAGCGGGACTTACCCAAAGGGGATAGCGGTGCACACAGCCTGATATTGATGTTTGGAAGGGGCGCCTGGATGCTAACAAAAAAGGGTCTCCTGTAAAATCTATGGTAAAGAATTACCCACGGTTGCATGTTCGGCTGCTTTCAGTGTGGGAGCGAACACTAGTTTCCAACCCTTCATGGCGTTTTGAAGGGTCATTTTTAAACACAGCGAGAGATGAAACGAGCAACAAGAGAAGCAAGGAGGGACCATCCATCACGTCCTACTTGGCTCTGCCCCGCTGTTTGCTGAGTAGGAGATAAAGTTGGTCTTATCTTCAATTATGCCTCGTGAAACATCTCCTCGGCCTAATCTTAAAAAATGCTAAGCAGAAGCATCTCACCTGGTATTTGGGGCGCTGCTGATGGGGAATTAATTATTAGAAGCAAGAAAAACTTGCTGGTGTAGCGACTGTCGGCCCCTTAATGAACAAACCTGCATGCATCTTGGAAAGTTTAAATACGCTATAAGGACCAGCATGCGTAAATAAAAAAAAAAGAAATAAATAACACAATTATACAACACTTTCGACAAACGATACCCTTTGCTTCTATCAGTGTTCTTTTAAGCACATATTAATGTATCACATTAGAAATGGTTGATAGAAACTACAGGAGTTTGAATAATGTACTCATCTTTAAAAGAAGAACAGAAAAAAAAGGATTGACGCACTCCTGAGGTGCTTTTTTTTTGTGGTTTTTTTTTGGTTGAGTTATTGCTTGAAAAAGGGAGAAGGAAAAAAATTTGTCAAATAATTTCTGATGTAACAAATTTATTTTAATACTTCTGATTCATTAACCCAACTGATGATATTAAAATTAAATTCATAGTTATTTATTTTTCTGCATCATGTTGAATCATTTGCTTAATTTTAATTAATTCAATCGGATGGGAAAATAAATATTCCTACCTTCAGTTGGTGTGTGGTGTAAGCGAATTAAAAATAAATATTAATTTGCATATTTGACATAGTAACATTTATTTCGGTCTTCTTATTTTGTTTTACAAAGGAGCAACATCCTATATTAATATTGTTGGAAATGCAGCTTCACTGGATGTTTGTTAATTGCTGCTGCCGCTAGTTTAGTGGAGCTGTATAGGGACCTCTGTGAGCTGGAGCGAAAACAAATCAGAGGAAGACTTTGAATAAATTGTTTCTGCATTACAGGAGCAAGCATTTTACTGGCATCCCTGAATGGATGGCAAATTAAAGATTTAAGGTCTACATAAACCATCATGGAATAGTCAAAGGAACACTCCGGGGACATTTTTACAAGAGAATGATATTATAATATGCTCAAAGAAGGTGATTTTGCCCAATACCTAATACCAAAACCTAAATCCACGCAAGCTGTTGTGTGACACTGGTGGAATGTATAAACATCTGTTTTAAGACTTCATATAAATAATTCTCAGATGTGAACATTAACATAATCATCGAACCTTCCTGAGAATAGTTATTAGTTACTGTATTAAAAAATAAAAGTGGTAAGTGTTGCGCTTTAATCCAGTGCCGTTTAGGCACTTTTTAGAAATAGTTAATTTTTGTGAAAGGAAAGAAGGATAAATGTTTGTCTAAATGATAGCAGATGAACAAGTCAGTATTCTGAATTTAAATTGTGGTTTTAGAGAGTCTTCAGCATCTTCACATCTACAATTCTAGGAAGGGTAAGACAAGGAAGGTGAAATACCCAAATCATACAGTTTAAGGCATTTTGACTTTGAAGTGTGGAAAGTGAAAGCTTCATGTCGAGGTTTGGAAATTGTTGCATGCAGCTCAGTGGAAAAGATTGATGTGCCACAGCTCTGCCAAACAGACAATGTAATTAAAGTCATGCAACCATGGTTTGTACTACTGGTGAGGGACATGTAGCCACATTCTTCTTCCCAAGTCACTGCGCTGACGGCTCGGACACACGTTCTGAATTGTTTTGCAATCACAGTTCAGACAAGGCCAAGATTTTTGAATCTATAACTGATACTAGTTCTATCTATCTATCTATCTATCTATCTATCTATCTATCTATCTATCTATCTATCTATCTATCTATCTATCTATCTATCTATGAATGAAAAATTACGATGAAAATTACTGCCATAAAAAACATAATTTCCTCAGCTCCTTAATTCCTTTTATAGAAGTTCTGGGCACCTCAATCAGTGTATCAGAGTGATATTTTCCTGAAACAAGCATGCCTGCTGTGACTGGAAACTGTGACGAGATCGGTGATCATAAACAAAATGAGGCCAGACATGGGGCAGAGAACTACGTGACAAAGTTAAAAAATGAAATCAAATAAAAACAGAAATCCACCATCGAGCTGAGAGCACCTGCAGGGTCTTTGACAATACTGTGCGGGTTGCTACACAAATGTCACCTATCAGGATACAGATATTTATTTGTTTCACTGTTAATATGAAAATACAGACGGAAGCAGCTTCAAAAATGTCACTGAATGTAAATCATGCTTTCTCGAACAATCGTCCAACGTCAATATTCTCTGTGGCATTTAGGCCGAATGTAAACACATGAATTGATTCAGAGAGGAACTGCATTGGGTATGAGATGTTAAATAAGGAGTTGATCCCACAGTGGAGGTCAGGAAATGCCACGTGTTGTGGATTTAATTTCTCAGGGCTGTAATAACTATTGTCAGCGTTAGCCTTCGGTGGCCAAGGGAGGGTTTGACCTGAGAAACGTCAATCAAACAGTTTGGAAAGTACAAATTCAAATGTGAGCTCCAGTATTTAAGATCATCTGTAAAGGAGCTGATGTAGCGGGCAGTACAAACCATGCTTTAAATTGAATTCAGGTCAAAATCTAAACGCTCTATGTCATGGGGATGTTTTTTTTTTTTTGGCAGGGACAGGGAAGCCGGTCAGAGTTGATGCAAGCCAAGAGGAAGCTAAATTAAGGACAACTGTCGAATTTATAGCCTTGTCACTTGAAAGGTATTTCAACCCTAAACATACAGCTAGGGCTACAGAGGATCTCTTTACTTGTTAGAATGGATCAGTTAAAGCAACACTACAGAAGTTTCAGTTTTGGTTGATTTTGGCGGCAAGTGTGGACAAAAGTGATAGTGTTTATCTGAATAAAGTCTGCATTACCCGTAAGGACCAGCAAATAGCATTTTAAAATCCTGATCTCCCATCCGCTAGCAGTTGGATTAAAGTAGATTTCTGTTTCCAGTGTCTGTGTGAAGGCTGAATAGCAATGAGGTAATGAATCTAGTTGTGGCAAAACAATGTCATGTTGAAACAAAGAAATGCTGATTAATGTGGTATGGACCCTCTCGGGCCATGACAGAGGTGTCATTCAACAAGCTGACGTTTAACTACAAAGTTATGAAAATATATTATGAAGGTTTAAAAGTTACTTAGTGTTGCTTTAAAGTCAATAAGATTCAATTGTGGCAAGAAAATAAATCACACATGCTCTCCATCTGGTAGCAACACACCACAACAGCATTGAGAGATACTTAAAATGTTGGCATGCTTCTCTTTTTCTGAAAGAAATATTCAACCATTCTCTCTTTTTATTTAGTTTCTCTATTATACACCTCTTTCAATTGGTGGTGCACAAACAATCTCAACAAAAACACATGCAGGTCTGTCGGTGTAACAGACAAAAATCTGAAAAAAAGTACACATCATTCTGCAAAGAACTGTATCTATGTTTTACTTTCACCAAAGGAATAAAAAAAATCATGTTAACAGCTGTAGCTGTTTGGTAGAAGAGTTAATCGTGGTTTTACCAACGCCTCATCACCGTTCTGCTTCAGACAGACCCGCGGAGAATACAAACTCAGAAAAACAACATCCCATGCCCGTTGTTTATTGCCTGCCAACCCATCTGAACTTTTGTCCGTCGGGTCAAGGCTGCAAACATTAGCCGCAAGTTCAAGCATTGTAGCAGAAACAGGAATTGCAGCGGTGGGCTGCGGCAGGACGGCAAATTGCTGGTGCTTTTAGTCTTGAAAATTGCTGGTAGCTGCTGAGTGATCATTAAAGTGCAGAAGAAAATAAAGGCGCTTACACAATAATGCGTGTTGCAAAAGCCAAGTTAATGAAACTTTCGGCTCACAGTCTCTGATAAGGTTAATTCGTAAACGGAGGTGATGACGGTAAAAACTGGGAATTAAAACAAATTATTTTGTTACATCTCCAAAGTGGCTCGGAACATATATCACATCGTGGTTTTTATATTGTGACGCGTAGATCACTTCTGTCTCATACACGGGAACCTCCATATCTTTATTTTTACCCAGGAGCGACTTCCTCAATACGCCAGGCGGTATTTACGCAGGACCAAAGCAATGGCATAAACAGATAAATATGAGAAGTTGACCCTGCTGAAAACCCCAGTTTAATTAATGCCAGGTCCCCTCTCTGTAATTTGAAGTCTTCTTTATTAGAAATTTTAAAAGTGCTCTCCCCAGGGAGGCCCTGAGTCACGGGGAAATTGTGGCACAATATGCTTTTAATTTCCCTGGAGGTCCTTGCGCAGCAACTATTTAACAACGGAGCTGTTCGGCTGAAAGAAACCAAAAGGTAGGCTTTTTTTTCTCTTTCCCCTTCTGTCATTATGACTGACCCCGACACGAAATATTCGGCCTATCTGCATGGCACTCACTTCATTCTCCTCAAAAGACGTGAGACTTTTATTTCGCCTTCCGCTGGGACCCAAAGCAAAGCTCAGCTCTGTTAAACTACAATGACTCTTATCTCCGTGATGAACCATTCTGTTTAATTCTTTATCTTTTTATTGTCTACAAGAATGTCGCCACGGTCACAACAATCTGTGGCATCTTACTAACAAGTTAATTCATCTTTCACACATTTGTTTGGTCCCAAATTGACATTTCACTGCTGCAGAATCTCATTTTAGGTTAATTTATTACTAAGAAAGGTTTTCTGAGGACCAAAGGG
This sequence comes from Orestias chungarensis, assembly GCA_032876305.1. Lineage (NCBI taxonomy): Eukaryota > Metazoa > Chordata > Actinopteri > Cyprinodontiformes > Cyprinodontidae > Orestias > Orestias chungarensis. The sequence goes on along the minus strand of JAVLVB010000802.1, from coordinate 1,469,169 downwards.
TCACAGTTTATGGTCTTTTAAAATTTTGTATTCTCATAGAGGATTTAAAAAAAATTAAAAAATTCAGAAATCTTAGCGATGACTTTGCTGTAGTCACATCTGTAAACTTATCAGAACAAAATAAAATTCAACTTGAGGATTTATTAAATGTATGTATTATAAAAAGAAAACCCCTTGAATGTCCCCCATATTTAATCTGTGCAAGTTTTCTCATTGTGTCATTTTACGTTTTATTAAACTAACCTATATTCATTTTTGTGACCTGTAAAGATGTTATCAATAAATAATACAACTTTCCCTTTTAAATTACCTTTTATAGTGGTAAACATGTCTTCATAAGGAAATAAAAGTTTAGAGCACAGGTTTTGAAATGCAAGAAAGGTAGTTCTATTTCATCCCTACTGACCGCCAGAGGCGGTGCTTCAAGCACTGAATGATCATTCTTGCGCATGCGCAGGTCGAGTACTAATGACAACAAAGTCACCTGTGACCTGCCGGGGACCCACATGACTCTATATAGTCACATGGCATGTCGGGCTGAATGTTTGTTCGGTGGGCCTTGACAAGGACGTTGTGCTGTTTCTGAGAGGTGCTGTGCGTTTGCACCCACCCAACCGCCCTGTAGCACCGGCTTGGGACCTTTCTCTGGTGCTTGAGGCTGTTCGGTCCCTCCCATTTGAGCCATTGGCATCTACGGACCTCAAATGGCTCTCTATGAAGACGGCTTTCCTTTTGGCGATGGCTTCTGCAAAGCGTGTGGGGGAATTGCAGGCTCTCTGGATAGCCGGGCCTTGCTGCCGTTAGAATCCTGATGGCTCAAGTGTTACACTGTGGCCTGATGTAGCGTTTGTTCCTAAGGTGTCACGGGCGGCAGGCACCACCCAGCCTCTCCATCTTGCCCGGTTTGACACCGGTTGCTCCTCTGAACCCCTGTGCCCTGTTCGTGCCCTTGAGGCGTATATCAATGCCACAACATCCTTCCGACAGACAAATAGCCTTTTTTCTAAAGGTCAGGCACTTTCTAAGCAGCGACTTGGACACTGGGTTGTGGATTTGATCTCCAAGTTTTATGCCTTGCAGGACCGGCCACTGCCGGTAGGAGTGTAGTGCCACTCTGCGAGGGGCATGTCGACCTCGTTTGCTGCCATGACTGGGGTGCCGTTGGATGTTATATGCCGTGCAACCTCCTGGAAGTCACCTAGTACCTTTACTCGGTTTTACAGGGTGAATATGGCTGTGACCCATCCCCTTTAAGGAGTTTTGGAGCAGCATTCCTCTACATCACATTAGGGTGGGGTACTGTGGTGGTTATCCCTTGGATGTTGCCAATTCCTCGTGACCTTGTTGACATAAGTCATCCAGTGCTTGATGCACCGCCTCTGGCGGTCAGTTGGGATGAAATAGAACCAAAGTTACTACTGTAACTACGGTTCTATGAATCCCGGATGACTGCCAGAGTGCTTGGTCCCTCGGAATCCTTGCTCTCGCGAGAAGGTTGAGGGATTGAACGCCGGGTGCCATGTGACTATATAGATTCACGTGGGTCCCCGGCAGGTCACAGGTGACTTTGTTGTCATTAGTACTCGACCTGCGCATGTGCAAGATTGATAATTCTGTGCTTGAAGCACCGCCTCTGGCGGTCATCCGGGATTCATAGAACCGTAGTTACAGTAGTAACTTTCGTTTTCTGTTGACCTCAGATCTTTGCCTAAAACAGGGATCTCCAACCCTGGTCCTCGAGAGCGACTGGCCTACAGGCTTTAGATGCAACCCTGCTTCAACAAACCTGAAGCACATAATTGGCTAGTTACCAGGCTTTTTCCAAACTTGATAGTGCTGAATCATTTGATACAACTGTGTTGAAGCAGGGTTACATCTAAAACCCGCAGGACAGTAGCTCTCGAGGACCAGAGTTGGAGACCACTGGCCTAGAAGCTTTGCTAACTTTTGCGCCACACTGAATCATCCCACTTCCTATCACCTTTTTCCACAATTCTCCCTTGTAAAGCTAAAATTGTCTAAAATATAATAATTTTAACCTTTTCAGAAAAATTGCGAGCTAAATATTTCATGTTTTAGTTCAACCAAAACTTACTTATATTTGCTAAATGCCACAATAGTGAAAAACACTTTTTTAGATAGTATGTTTAAGCAGGTTTACTACATTTCATTGGTATTTGATATCACAGCCTTTTATAACTGCAAGGCTTTGGCCATTAAATATTATACATTTTGAAGCTGGAGTGAAGTTTGAGGAATGGGAATTTTACTTCCACCTTTTTAGCATTGTCTGGTGATTTATTGAGTATGGATATAATAGGTTTGTGACTGAAAAGTCCAAAATGTTAAGTTTGTTGTCCTTAAGCTACTCTGTGTATGACCTGGTGGTACGCTTAGGGTCATTGTTAATCTAGAAGACCTTTTTGTACCCAAGCTATTGATGACTGGCTAATGTCTTGAGATATTGCTTCAAAATTCAAAAAATATTGCATTCATCCCTAAGTGCAGGTAAAACTTTAGAAATGTCAAATTTTTACTTTTCCCTTTTTTACTTGTCCCTTTATAATCGTGTCCACTTGCATTTTAAACATCATCAACCTCTAATTTCTAATTTACCATAAGGTTCCTCACAAACCTCTCCAGGAATTTGCCTTTGTTTAGTCTTGCAGACTGAACCAAAGACCGAATTGGGTTAGGTCAAATTTAGGTGAGAACAATTGCAAAGGAAGAGACGTTTTGTATTAATAACGAGCTGAGATTAAGAAGGCAACACTTACTTTCATAGATTCAATCTCTTTTGCATTTGTTGGTTCAAAATACTTACATGCTGGTTAACAAAATGTGTTTTTTTGTCTGTAGACTTAAAAAGAAAAGTCTAAGTGACTAGAGCTAAACCTAAAGAGAAATTGATTTTCTTTTCTGAGAGGAACCAAATTATTGCTTTATTTTCTGGACAAAGTCCTATGTTCCTTTATCTTTCAAATAAACAGAAAGGAGAGAAAGTTAGATCCAAAGAACAAAGGTTCATCAAAGTCTGGACACTCTGTCAGTATCTTGTCTCTGTGTATTATTCTCCCATTCAATCATATATATCTATCTTCCGTTGCTGCGTCGTGATTGGAGGGTGGACTCTGGAACTCCCAGTCCCACTTAAACGTGGATTTTGACACTGTCCATTTTAACAGATATGAGAAACAGCCGGTTTTTAGTGCTTTTACAATCAAATAAATGAATGGCCACTTATTCTATTTCTAAAAAACTATCTGTTTTGAGAGCCTCATCCTTTTTTTAAACAAAAAGCGGTCAACCACATCCTGCATTTATCTTTTTATTCCTTTTTCTAAGTCAGATTTATTTAGTTGAAGCAGCAGCTGATGAGCAACTATGATCAACACTGCGGGAAAGACACTGAATCAGTCCCTGATTCACAAGCTTGAACTGAAAAGCGTTTAATGATGAAGTGCTTTCTTTTCCCAGAGGTGTTTTATTCTAGTTATTGTTCCAGTCTACTTTTTGATTTGTCTCAACCTGACAAGACTGTCAATCTTTAATACGCAAATACAGCTTTAAATAAATGCTATCTGCAAAACCAAATCAAATCAAGAAAGGATATTCATTGTGTTGTTTTGAATCGGTGCTATAAAAATGAACTGAATTGGAGCTATGTTGCACAAAACAAGTCTGCCAGACAAACAATAAATACAATCATTAACTTATTTTCCACAGACGTCGGTCTCTGGGAAGCGGACGTTCAGTAATTTAACGTTTTTGTTAATCAAGCTGTGTCACTGAAGTCAAATGCTGAAATATCAGATTTTTTTACCTGTCTTGCTCTTTTTGATCTATAAAAGTTACAAACTTACTTCTAAATCAGCAAGTCAGGGCTTAAAGAAAACAAGGAAGAGGAAAAGGAAATAATTTAGATGCACTAGATTTGTTTCAAAGCATTCATGAAGTTACAAACCCAACGAGTCAGCCAGAAAATACAGTATTTACTTGATGAACATCAGGCATTTTAATGGACAGCAAGCTAATAGATTAACAGAACTGTGATCAGCGATTTTGTAACTTTGATTAGATAATGTAAAAATTACGTTATAGGTAAGTTTAGTGATAACAGAGGGAAATAAATTATTTTTGCTTTGCTGGACACTGAGCCTTCTAGCTGTCTTATTTTTCAGCGGCAGTGCAGCCGTGACACCATCAACAATCTGCAGAGTCAACGATCAGGCCTTGTGGTTTTTGTAGTCTCCAGCATGAAGTTTTAAGCAGACAAAGCAGTGAGAACTGTTCAGGTGGAGCAGTGGTCACTGCGGCGATCCCGTTATAACCTCACATACGTTTTGGAGTTCGCATCAGATTTGTAATTATCAAGCTGTTTTTTTTTCCTTCCTCCTGTCCTTGCTCACAGATATACAGGTTTTCATTTAATTCGCCGTTTGACGTTGGAGCTCTAATGAAAGCCATTATCGCATACCTGTCGGGAAAGAACGCACCCCCTGAATCTGTAAGCAGCTGTTTTTAAGCAGCGATTCGCTCTGCAGTTACTTGAAAGATATTGTCTACTAATGTGATGGTAATACACTGTGTGTTCCTCATGATGACACAAATCAATAGATATACTAATCCCGCTGTATCCAGTGGGGCATTCCTTTATCCTGCTGGATTTTCACACACTAACTTAAATATCCATTGAATGGACTTTAGGGCAAGTTGCTCATTCTTCTCAGAGGCGAGAGGGATTAAGTACAATGCTTGAACCTTCACCCAGTCAACTTTTCCCGAAATGAGTTCAGAGGAGAATGTAGAAATTAATCTTATATTTGAATGTAAGGTGCAGAATATCTTTTTTTTTTTAAATCTGAATATTTCCATATAAATCTGGCGGATGAAAAAATGTGGAGGGGGTAATTCAGATTTTAAAAAAATCAGTATCTCTCGGACAGAATCACCATAATAAACTCGCACTCTAAGTGTCACTGCATATTATAAATCATAGGTATTTTATACAATAAAACCCAACTAATAAATTAGAATAGAAATGTTATTACCTTTATAGCAATAGCAACCATAGCCATAAATCACCCGACTGCGGTAAAGTCGACGACAAAACGCGATTTATGAGCAGCTACCTCAGCGTAATATACAATAAACTGACTTAGTTAATAGTTGATAACTAGTATAAACAACAATGTTGGTATCACTGGACTGAAAAATTATTTTGTAAATTGCTTGGGTTGTGAATTTTATGCTATATATAAAATAACTGAATGGAATCGGTACAGATCTGCAAGTCTCTTCATGAATCAAAGCAAATAAAAACTATTATTTTTGGATAGAAATGTTAATACTGATGGTCTTCGGTCCAAATTCCTGGTTTATTGAATAAGTAAAAATGGTTTTATACTAATACCATTAAACAGAAAAAATTATTTTGTGCAATGTAAAAGCTTTCATAATTTGTAGGAAATTCGTTAACAGCCTTTTGTTTTTCGGCTGCAGAACATACATTTTTGATATTGCACAGGGATTTACTATTTTATTCAGTGCAATATCAATAGAAAATATATCATTTTGAATGGTTAGTATTTTGAACAAGTCATTCACTATAGTTACATTTTATGGTTGTAATAATCTAAGTAGACCTTGACTTCATGAACCATCCTCAGTAAAAAAGAAGAAACATATTGGGAGCAAGGTCAATATTATACTGACGTGTGGGCTGTGGAAAACCAATGCATTCAGTGGTTAAATAAACCTATTTTTTTATTTTTCTAAAATGAGGATAAAAGAACCGTGGAGGATGCACTAAATGCAGCATCCTTCAATTTCTATGCCTGTGCAGCCAAACTTGTGTAGTCTTGGTTGCCATGGAGACTAAATATAGGCTAACCATTACTAACCAGTGAAACTTGAGCAACAATACTTGTGATTAGTTCTGTTTGATCTCACGAGATAAACCCATTTTCATTTTGTTATTTATTTGTAATAATACTTTCATGTATAACAAATGTGGTATATGCAGAATTCATATGTTTCCATTTATATGAGGAAAAAAAAACAATAGATTAAGCAAACTGTAACAGATGGGAACTGTAGCTTGCTTTGATTTAAGGTTATCCAGCAGGCTGCAAATATTTGTAAATCAAATATTTTATATGAAAAAATAAAAACATAGACTGAAAACTCAAAATGAAAAAATAGAGAATGTTGCCTGTAATTCACTCATTATTTGTCTTTTCTACTGACTTCCCTCTTAATCCCAGAGGCAGCTGGACAGATGTTACCTGAACATAATCAACCCCAAAGCAGCCAAATGAACAGAAGCCATCTAATATTATATTTTTCCAACTCTTTCCATCCCATTTCTTCTTCCATCATTGTATCAAAATCTATGCTATGTTTAAGACTTCCTCACTTGTAATTTTTTTATTGGAATGATAAGAAGGACTTGAGTCACAACTAAGTCACAGAAACAAGGATTTCACACTTCACTAAGACTTGACTCACAACTTGACTCACAACTTGATGTTTCTGAATTGAGTCATGCAAACAATCTTCTCCTCGTGTAATTGCATGTGAAAGCCAGCCTGTAATTGTAAAATCATATGAGTAAATGATTAATGAGTTAACATTGTGAATAAAAAATTAGTAGTTGTCATGGGAACACTAGAGAGCTTGCATATTGGTTCTTTGTAATATTTCTCAATAGTGCACATCTTTTATTGTTGTTTTTCTTTATTTAAGGGTCCCTTGGAAGCAGATTTTTTTCTGGATCTTATGTACAGACATCAGTTCTGACACATGTTTACCTGTGTTTGATTCACCAGTGAAGATTTTGCATGTAGTACCTGGGCCGTACAATGCTCACTACGACCTCACGTCATAACAATGACCACATCAAGCTTTACTCTACCTTAAATGACTTTGAGCGTTATCAAAAAAAAAAAAAGCTTCAGTCGTGTATTTCTTCACAGTTAAGCTATCGTCATTGCAATGGCTGTTTGAGTTTTTCAAATTAAAAAGCATATTAGGTTCAAAATTTTGTCCCCAGTACACCGAACCTTTCAGTTTAATTTCTAACTTTGTTTTTTCAGAACATGTTTACGGTTCAGAGTTAAAAAAAACAACAAAACAAGATATTTGAGTACAGATATAGCAAATCAAATGTTTTCAAATTGAGTTGTCAAACTAATTGTTGGTAAGTTTTTTTTCAAAATAAAAAAAGAGAGATTAGTTAAAAACACTTGATTGATGAAGAAATCTGATTACTTGTTATAACTTTATTTTTAGTTTTTTTCGGCAAACTTAACGTAAATGGGTTTTTAATAGGGTCAATATTAAAACATTGATTTTCGAAACAATTCACAGCAGCTATTAACGGTTTTCTACATATCCAAATAAAAGGTTCTGAAAAAAAATAAAGATAAGAAATATCTATATGTTGATTTAAGCCTAAAGTTATCTCTTCATATGTACAGCAGTTTCGTGGTTTAGGTAAACGTCATTGCATAAAAACTTAAGTTGATTGAGTGTTAAGGATAGACTCGAACCTGAAAAAGTTTTTTAGAATAAAATCTATGTTAATAAAAAAAATAAAAAATCTGCAACCAGAGTTTTGATTAGAAATAGAGAGAACTGCCGTCCTTAAAGTGGTTCTCCAACATCCAAACGTTCATCTGTAGTTTTATCACATGAAAATACATACATTTCACAACAACACTATCAGTACTGATGGCAGTAACATTTCAGTACATTAAGACAAAAAAAAACAAAAAATCATATTTCAGCTGTTTATTAACGAACAGCTTCGCAATACTGAGGCAGACGGAGACTGCAGCCAATCGAGGAGTGCAAATTGGTTTTGAGGACTGCGTCTATAGCTGGCTTAATTACTGTGTGGAAAGTACAATGTGCCAACAAAGGAGTGGGTTGAGTTCTTAAAGTTCAAATTAAAACCTCACTTGGAGTTTGACACACCACTATTTGCGTCATTGTGAGCAATCAGTGTTCATTTTCTTGTCCAAACGGTGAGAAATGCAAACTTCAATTTTTAGTGGTGCTTTTCTTGGTCAAATGCTCACTTCAGACTGACTGGCGATTATGCTGGGTACAGAAGAAATGTGCTTTAATCCACTCAAGTTTTCTTCAGTGATCCTCTTCCTAGATCATATTCCACATTAAGGGGAATTTAAAGTTGACATCCTCCCGCCTTCTTCCTCCTTCCATCAATCTGTGACTTCAATGCTACGATTTGCAGCTATTTTAAGAGCAACCCAAAGAGCATAGAACGAGTTATCTGACTGATGGTAAATTATCCCCCTCCTCCCTCCGCGCTCCTCAAACTGTGCGTCAAAGCTCAAATTTATGACTCAACACACATCTAAGGAAGCTTGAAGATCTGACATTGTCGCAGAGCAGAGAGGTGGCGTGTAATTGAATTGAAAAGCACAAAAGCGGTGAAGGATCGCAGTGGAAACTCCCAGAGCCTGCAGATTCGAAGTCACAACCCCAGTAGCCATGAGTGGAAGCCAAGTCAAATCCCAGTTGCCTGCAAGTGTTTCTCTCTCTGTCACACCGAATCCAAACTCCCTCATCAATTGTGGCGGTGGGCGACACGTTCTCCGACAACTTTCACATCAGTTTGGGGATTAGAGGCATGAAGTTTACGCTGGCCTTGCCAGAATCCAGGATAACATTATTTTTTTTTTGATTCAGCAATTTAAACTAATTTCAAGGCTGGCTCTGCAGCAATTTTCTGGTTCAATGGAATGTCATATCCCACTTGGTCACTGGCCCCTCTTATCGTCGGTACCAAACACATGGGGATGCTATTCTAATTGGCTGGATTGGAGAGCGAACGGAGCGACATTTCCTCCATCTACGCCAGAGCTCACCTCAAGGTTTAGTTTGGCCGATTACATATCACTTTTTGACTTTTCCTATTTAACAGCCAATCAAAAGTCTACACGTGCAAATTTAAACTGATAAAAGGATTTCCGGGGTTACTTTCAATCACAGCACATAACAATTAAAAGCTGCTCTTGTAAAAGTTAGGCAAATTAGACAGGAGAAATTTATATAGAAGCCTCATGTTGCAATAAAACTCATAAACACTAAATACACACAAATAAAAGGAATGAGACAAAGTGGGCCAAAATAAACCCATTTGGATCTTCAGAACCTTAAAGTTGCTAAGATTCACATTCAATTAATATTTTGTGAGGTATTTAGTCTCTTACTTAATTCATAAATCTGTCTCTAATCAGCAGTAGAAAACTCTCTTAGCTTTGTTTGTTTTGGAGGACCAAACACATGGGGATGCACATGGGAATCGATGCCAGTTAGTAGGAGAGACTATAAGTAAGCTTTTTGACTCCAAATTTTAAAAAAAGGAAAAATGTCCCAGCGGCTTATGCAGAGGCTATTTTGTGAATCTGTATGAACACAGAAGTTGAATATTATTTTCATGGAAACATGGACAGAGCAAGCTTTGCAGCACCAATGATCCTCAGTGAGAAACACCTACTGAGAACAGATTATTCCTGGGGTGCTGCTAGACAAAGCCTTACTTGGGCACAAGATTAGCCTATACAACCTCCAGGGCCACTTTATTAGCTAATCTTTGTGAAGTCTAGCTTTATATCTGGGGGAATATGCTACAGTAAAATGGGCCTGGTGATGTCTGCAGAACTCGCATAGCATCATGCTTAGTCTAATATGAAATAAAGCAGAGAAAAAAGCAATACGATTGGAATGGTCTAGTGGTTTGAATGCATGTAGGGCTGAGGCCGCCAAAGTAAAAGTTTAAAGAAAAGCAAAAGAGCCAAGAAAAACAATAATACCAATAATTTAGGAGGACTCTTTATAGAGCAGAAAAAAACAGCATCAGCAGCTACAAGAGATCTTTCTGATATTACATTGGTCTGTTTTGTTTTATTAGACTTTCAAGCTTTGAAGACCATGCAGCACAAATGCTCTGAGAATGGATACAGAAATGTTTATTTATGGGTTCCAAATAGAAAAAAAAGTTGTCTAAAACAAAAAAAAAGCTCAAAAATAAAATCCTAATATTGCAAAGTAACTGTAGAATATTAACAAAACTTCTTTAGATCATGTTTGGATCTCTGTGTTTTGTCGGAGAAGAATATTGAATATGAATTATTACATTATCTTGAAAAAAATATAGACTTTTTTTATTTAATTTGAAAACCATGAGCACACGAGTCACCTATATGCATTTCTAGAACTGGAATACCCAACCATGAAATAAATACAATATCCAGGGTTTGGTTTTTGATGCTGCTTCAGGGATGCTTATGCTTATCAGTGTTTATTAGCTTTTCTCACCTTCAGGAAAATAATCAAATGCAACGGGCAAATATTTTTATTTAAATTTTGAATCAGATGTGAGAAAAGAAAAAGGTTTGGAAGAAGAAATAAAGTGATAAAAAAATGTGCAGTTTCTTTACTTCTGTCAAAACTCTTGTTTCAAGTGTCTCTTGAAATGTAAGGCAAAATCTAAGTAAAATAGTTGTTCGTCTTTTTTCTTATGGTTCAATTTCGAAAAAGGCAAAACAAACAAACAAACAAACAAACAAAAAACGCACAGGGTTAAAAAGCAATTTCCCACATCATGACAACTGCACAAATGTATGGTAGCCAACGTTGGAGGAAAAAGGGGAGAGTCGGGGTAGATAAGGGGGTGAAAGACACCGTGGTGGCAGTGGTGGAGTAGAGAGGTTAATCCTGCTGTTTAATCTGTGGCGGTATGGGGGGTCTTATCTCTGCCGCCTGCTGCCACCACGCTCTTCCTCAGCATCCAGCATCCCTGAATGTCTGACATCACTCAGCACTGGGTGGTGGGGGTGGTGGTGGGTGGGCTGCTGGGGTGAAAGAGAGGAAGGACGAAGTAGATGCAGCAACTTTGGTATTACCTCCCACGAACGGTGTCGTTCGACTTGTCGACATCCACAGGGAATCATAAGCAACAAATTCAGCTCGGAATCTCCTGAGAGTGACGGATGTCGACTCTCATCTCTTTATTTGTTTCTGGGTAAACCGTGAGAATCTTTCAACCATCCCCAGGCACAATATACGAGAATATGCTAAATATATATATATAT
>JAVLVB010000802.1:1426846-1456305 GCA_032876305.1 Orestias chungarensis | reverse complement strand
TCCCCAAGAGCTCCGCAGTGACAGGTCTGAATGACTATCGGCCAGTAGCCCTCACACCGATAGTCACAAAGTGCCTCGAGAGACTGGTTCAGACTCACATCAAAGCCAACATCAGCGTCACTGTTGATCCACACCAGTATGCATACAGGAAAAATCGATCCACAGAGGACGCCATTTCCTCCGTGGTCCACACTGCCCTTACCCACCTGGAGCAGAAGGATTCACATGTTCGTATGCTCTTTGTGGACTTCACACCTGCCTTCAACATCATGATTCCTCAGACTCTGATTAACAAACTCTCCTCACTTGGACTGAGCTCTTCCATCTGCAACTGGGTCCTGGACTTCCTAACCAACAGGCCGCAGTCTGTGAGGATTCACAACATCTCCTCCCCCACCATCACCCTCGGCACTGGCTCCCCTGAGGGCTTTGTGCTGAGCCCCCACACTGCTCACATATGACTGCTCGCCTATCCATCCAGGCTGATATATTGTGAAGTTTGCGGACGACACAGCAGTGGTTGGATGCATCACAAACAGTGATGAGTCCAGCTACAGGCAGGAGGTGGAACACCTGGAGGGTTGGTGCAGAGACAACAACCTCTGCATTAATGTAAAGAAAACCAAGGAGATGATTGTGGACTTCAGAAGGGGCAAGCATGCCCACCTCCCCCTGCATATGGAAGGATCTGCGAAGGAAGTGGTCAACAGCTACAGGTACTTGGGTGTACACCTGAGTAACAACCTCACCTGGAGCAACAACACTTCCATTCTGGTCAGGAAGGCGCACCAGCGGCTCTACTTCCTCAGGAGGTTGAGAAGAGCTGGACTCAGGAGCTCAGTTCTCACCTCCTTCAACAGATGTGTGGTGGAGAGCGTCTTGTGCTCCAGCATCAAAGTGTGGCATGGAAGCTGCTCTGCTGCAGACAGGAAAGCTCTGCATAGGGTGGTGAAGGCTGCACAGAGGACTGTTGGAGTCAGCCTCCCCAGCACCACAGACATTTACACCTCAAGATGCAGGAAGAGGGCCTCTGGCATCATGAAGGACCCCACACACCCAGCACATTCACTTTTTGTCCCGCTCCCCTCAGGCAGGACTCTGCAGAGCATCAAGTGTAAAAGTCTCACAGCTTCATTCCTGAAGCTGTGAGACTCTCAAACACACGCAAGGACAATTAGAAATAAAAAACACTTTCTCATTTAACCGGCACTGTTCACTATAATATCACACTTTAAAATGTCACTTTAAAATGTCAATTAATATGTCACTTGCACTCCGAATTTTCATTGCTGCTATGTCCGAAGTCCCATTTGTAGATTCTGTGTCCATATTATAGATTCTGTGTAGTCAAATCCTATTTCTCGTATAGTTCTTTATATTTTATTATATTATTTGCACTCCGAATTTTCATTGCTGCTATGTCCGAAGTCCTATATTGTAGATTCTGTGTCCATATTGTAGATTCTGTGTAGTCAAATCCTATTCTCGCATAGTTCTTAGATTTTGTTATATTATTTAAAATTGCTATCAGGGTGTAAACTGGACCGGGGGATTAGAATTTTGTCCCACCTCATGTACCACATGTGATGTGATGACAAAGAAAATACCTTGATTCCTTGATTCCTTGAATGAATCTAGTAGTGGTGAAACAATGTCCTATGAGGATGTTGAAAGTAAGGAACGGGGGAAGTGACGTGTGCCGTAAAGCAGTCAGCACATTTGTAGTTGTTTTGTGTGGCAGGGATCCTGCCTCCCTCCTCAAAGTTGCTTAGTACTGGTTAAAGTGATACGGAACCCCTCTGTCCCTGACAGAGTTGTCATTCAGCGAGCTGTAAGTTAACGTATAATCACAAAAGTTATGAAAAAAGTTTATGAAGGTTAAAAAGTTACTTTAGTGTTGCTTTAAATTAAACCACATTTTTGAAAATGTGCATATGCTCTTTTGGCAGGGGCACTGTTATAGAAGAGGACAAATGTATTGTTCCTGTTTATGTACAAAAAAATAAATAAAAATCACAGTCAGTGTAGCAAAGTTAGCAGATAAAATAGCTTAGAGTTGCATAAAATCAGTTATAAAATAACTCGTTGTTGACCTTGATCATGTCATTTTACAAAGGGTTAAGTCCGAGGGTTAGGGATATTATTTATTTGTTATTATTTATATCATCTGTGGGATCAATAAAATGTTTTTGATTGATTGATTTAATTGATATTGCAATTTAACCTTAACATAAATTTGACACTTGTTACTCCACAATTAGAAAGTGACAGCAAGACTAACTGCTCTGGGCACCCCAGCAGTTTAAAACTTAGAAATCCCAGCAGATCGTTCTTTGGTCTAATTACTTTCAACAAGTCAGATAAACATACACACTGATGTTGCTCTAAAATGAGCAATTATTATTGAAAATAATATACATTATTTCTCAAGTACAATCTGCCCTGAGACCATGAGGTTGCTTTTAGGACTTTTCCCGCTACCCATAGGCACAACTAGCTATCACATTTCTTCATAGTCACATTTGGAGCCCTGGTGATAAGATACGACCCAGTATGACATTGAAACAATGAGGGGGTATAGAAAAGAGATTGATTAACGAAGGGAGATCAATATGAAAACTAGATTAAAATCACCCTGCTACTAATTTAATAAATATTAATCCTCCCCTTTATTTTAAATTGACAAATTATCTGAAGCTGGAGAAATAAAGAATACATAGTCATGAATCTTTGTTGTTATTTTTTAGGAATGTAATCCTTTTAAGTTAGCTTGATCCTTTTTCTTTTTTTTTTGTTTGTTGTTGGAGCATTTTTCCCAGCCTAATTTTGACTTGTATATTTCCTAACCTATAATTTCACTCACTCTGACTTTCTTCTCAGTAAGGGAAGCTGGGCGTAAATAGTAAATACAATTTAAATATAAAGAAGAGGATATCTGTTGCTGATCATTTTAATTAGCGTTTTAGGTGGAAAATAAGGAAACCGGCAGCAGTAAGTGGGGTTGTTGTTCTGTTCATATCATTGGCTTGAGAAACTCAGCAAAGTAAGTAGGTTGGAATGCTATCGGACTTTGCATATCACTTTTTGACTTTTCCTTTTTATTCAGTGTGCAGAATTAAACGTGTTGGCAGGAAAACACCCCATTTCGACCCATTTCGACCCGATTTAAATGACCTGACAATCACCCTTTTTAAATTGTATGCTCATGCAGAAAATGGGCAACCCTTAGCTATGATACAGACAAAATAAACCAAACCAACAAAACAAATCTGCATCTGAAGCCGGAGGCTACAAAAACAATTACCAGAAAATCCATTTATACATAGACAGCCTCCTATTAATGAAAATGTTTCATTGGCTGGCAAAGGGCCAATCTGTGTCCGCCACTTTGGGGGTTTATATGGGCACAAAGGGGAATACAACTGCTCTGCATGTTTACAGAGGTAAATGAGAAGTAAAAGCAGCTGTTCAATATTTAAATATTTTACATTTCTGAAATGCCATCTCACCTGATGTTTGTATTAAAACGGACGACCTGTTTATCAGACTAAGGACAGTGATCTCTGCACTTCTATTAAAAGTATTGAGATGATTAAATTGCAATGATGCTTAAGCTGAATAATATTTATGCATATGAGGGAAAATCCTAAACAAACATTCTCAAAAGCTTTTAGACTTTAAAAGATTCATTTTTTCCTCCACCATTTAAAAGATTGGAATGCAGAAAGTTCATTTGTTGGACAAGACAGCAACACACAATAACCACAGCTAATGGCGGGAAAGACTAAATTAGAGTTTTTAAATATTTGATTATCCTATCCTAAGATTAAAAAAAATCAAAAGTTTATTTGTGTGTAGCAGCTGGATGATTTTATCTTAAATCCAAAATAGTTTTATTCAGTTGTCCTTCTATGCAATAAGGACGGCTTTAGTCTTATGAATTATAAAAATAAAATGTCTAAATTATTTTTAATGTGTGTTTGAGCCACAATACAAACATCCATCCTTTATCCCACTTGAATAACTAGGAGGGTTTTGAGAGGCCACTGTGATGAACTGACTACCTGTACAAACACAATACAAATTAAGAAAACATGTTTCATTTTCATGGGTTTGAAATGAAACCTCTTAAACAGCAAATCCCAAAATAGCGTGTAACTTTTTGGGTGTACCCTCTTTAAACTACTGTATGAAAACAATGTCTAAAAATAATATTGAGATTTTAAACTGACAAGTAGTTCTTAAATATCATAATCTTGTTTGTTTCCTAAGTCAAAAACATGGCTTTACTCTATAGTTGGCAGCAACGTTATGCGCTAGCTAATTGGAAACAGACACGTGCTTGTCACATTGTGAGAGTTTCAAATTACAGAATATTAATGTATCAAATGCCAGGCGGTTCAGTGTGAGATTTATTAGTCGCCCGACTGTATGATTCCTCGCCGCAGGAAAATCACTTCAAAACATCCCAGAGAGACATCAATCCTACAGTCCTATGACTGGAAGGCAAGGAGCATCAACCTTCTTATTACCAGATTCATGGTCATAAATGAAGAGTTGCAACTGTTGGTTGTACATGTGTTGTATGAAAGATGTTTTCTTTTACAACAGGAAATGGAACAGAGTAAATCCAATCTTTGATCAATCAGTGGTTAATTACAATCACTATGTGTTTTTGCAATGTTTCTTATCTAGCCACACAGAGAATATATAATGTTTTTATCAGGTTCTAAATAAGTAGATGAAAGCAATTTATAAAAGAAAAAAAAACATCTGCTCCATTAAGCAGTCAATAATATTGTGGTGAATAGTGATTCTATAATAGGATGAGAGGTGTGAAAAGTGGTCAGCCACAGTTACGGCAAGTGTCTCCTTGCATTTTAGCTTTTGAAAAATTAAAAGGCTATCAAATAAATTATAAATACAATTTAAGATAAAGATCTATCTAAAACAAACAAGTGTTCAATTACATATTGTGCATAATGTTTAAAAATTTACAGTAAAACATACATCAATAAAATCAATGGAAAATATGTAACAATTTTTACTTTTGAATGCCTCCAATTGATCAAATCAATATAAACTAAACTAATCAGAATATAGGTCCTACTACACTTCTAATTCAGCCACTTAATGCACTGAGGACAGATTAGCATATTTTGTAATTTAATAATATTGTTATCACGTCATTGCTATGGCATTTGTGGAATTTTGAGGTTGTTGGCTTTCATTAATACTTATGTGCTTTATATTGTATGTTGAAGTTGCTTTGCTCATAAAACAGTTTTGGACATTTGTTTATGTTTATGTGTTTACGCATTCAGCAAACGCTTTTAACCAAAGCGACTTACTTCCTTGAAAGTGAAGAGATAGAGGGAAGAAGAGAGAGAGAGTAATAGAGGGGGTATAGAGGTTTGGGTAAGAGTTAGGATAGCAGACGCTCTAAGAAGAGGTGGGTCTTCAAGAGTTTCTTGAAGATAGATGATTTGATGTGGGCAGCCAGGGGTAACCAGTAAAGCTCAATAAACTGAGGGGTGACTTGTGCTTATTGAAGACCAGACGCACTGCTGTGTTCTAGATCATTTGTAAAGGTTTTACTTTACAAGCTGGGAGACCAGTAAGGAGTGCGGTGCAATAGTCAAGGCGGGAAATAACCATAGACTGCACCAGGAGCTGGGTAGCATGTTGGGTAAGGTATGGCCGTATCTTTCTTGTGTTTAGTAATGCAAAGCAACAAGATCGAGAAACAGAGGCAACATAATCTTTAAAGGTCAGCTGGTCATCAAGTATGACACCCAAGTTTCTTGCTGCCTCTGATGGAGTCAGAGACAGGGATGCGCTCTGGATGTGAATATTGGATGGGATGGGAAAAACAAGCAGTTCGTTTTTTGAGAGATTCAGTTGGAGTTGAAGGACTTTCATCCATTTTGATATAACAGGGAGACAGTCTGAGATCTGTGCTGGGTGGTAATCAGATGGAAATGACTGATAGAGCTGGGTGTTGTCAGCATAACACTGGTTTGTTTACAACACATTTGCAAAACTTTCAGCTGGACAATCCCATGATGTAAACTACAGAAAGTGACAAAGCCAAAGTTCAAATATGTAAACTGCAAAGACAGATACATAATATGACTTTGAAATCCATCTTGAAATGCATCTATTGGGTATTTTGCTCACATTAGATTTCAAGATATTGTTGTAGAGTTTAGTGTGCTAGCTTTTTATCCAGAGTATTTAATAGAAAAATACTAAATATAACTGTTAATTATAATGTAGGTCTTATTATTACTAAGTTAATTTTATATAAACATTCCTTAAGTATTATATTTTTTGTGAAATTAATTATTGATGCTATTTTTGGTGTTGTAGTAGTTTAACATTTTTTTTATTTATAAATATGTTAAAATATTGTAACAACTTTAAGATTTTTGTATTTCCTCATATTTTTTTACCCCATAAATGATCAATTATATTTTCTTATAAAATTTTTACTTTAAATACCATCAACTTCCATTGTTTATACCATGTTAAAGAAATTATTCTCCATATTTTTAAATTATAATTTCACTTAGTTAAGAGGCTCTTCGTGTTCACATTCATTTTGCACTTTACCAGCCAGTTTTTAATTGAGGTAGAACTATTTCTGCGTCTCTAGTAAGCCACAGCCAACGGTGTTAATGCACAGCTGATGGCTAATGAAAGGTGTATTAAGTGATCATGGGATTTTAATGGCCACTTATCCCCGACTGTCAAAGGCAGAGTCTGCAGAAAGCTGCAGGGAGCAGCTGCAGCACGTGCCTGTCTGCCAAAACCAATAGTTTTATACTCACAGTTTCATTTTTGGCTTTGTTCTCCTCATCCCATGCGCCTACTATCGTCCAAACCGGAACATCTGAAGTACAAAAGGCTTCAAATTTTCTATTGCAACAAGCTTGATGGCTACCAGTTTGTGGGTTTTCATAGATTGTAGTTCAGATAAGCAATGTTAAATAAAGGTTCAACCTAACAATCTATAAAAAGTATATCTGAAAGATGAATTATTGAACTTCACATTGAACAAACTTTTTTGTTAACCATCTAAAGATTAATCAGGAGATTTCCGTTTATCTCCGAGAATGAGCCTTGTTATAAGAACCAATCACTGTACTAACGATTATAAGTAAAAGTAAAAGAATCGAGAACCAGATTGATTATTCAATTAAAAAAGAGAAGCACGGACAAAATATTGAAAAACAAAGATGCTATTACTAATTCTTCTACACAATTACATCCAGTCTAAAAGAGAAAGCTTTATGTCTTACAAATTAAATGTTCAAATTAGTATTTTATTGTCAATTAAAATTAACATGATTGCTAAGTAAGATTTGGTCTGTGCTTCACTCTAAGTAGGGGGAGGTAAAAGGAGAAGCAGAGTTCAAAATCTTGTAACTACAGTGACGAGTCAGTTTTATGCACGAGAACCGCTGTCGAGAGATCTGTAAAAAGCTGGCAGCGTGCTGTGGTGCAAAACTGGGCTGCTGTTTCACTTACAGAAACGGCTGGAGTGTAGTTCCTGCAGACCCGTCTCTCAAACTTGCTGACAGGGAAGTTTTTGTATAGACAGCTGGTGCTTAAACTGGAAGGTCAATCCAAAAGTGGTGGGTGTCGGTTCTGGCCACTTTCATCTTATCCCTCGTTGCTTCCTCACTTTAGATTCTGAGGGATTTTAGTTATCCAGTGACACTTTACACACAGGTCGGGTGAATGGCAAAAAAAAAATAGAATTTTGTAAAGCTTCACGAAAATATTGACAAATCTAGTGCAATGTGCAATGCAAATAAAAACATATCTCACAAACCAGCAAGTGAAGATGATCAAGCCTCAGGTTTGCTAGTTCTTTCCTATTCCAACATAGGGTCAGCTCTTTCTGAAAGGGCTTTTGGGAGAGGAGCTCATCACCAATCATAGGCATGCTCTGGTAATGCAGAAGCTAGATTCTGTATTCATACAGACCAAAAACAAATACACACCGCATAATTCAAGTGAAAGTGGATTTACATTTCAGATTGAGCGCATAACATGGAGTGTCTATAACAACTTTAAAAATATCTACAATATTTGTAGGTTGTGAACAGCCAGCTTTCTCATCTCATCTCCTCAATATTTTAGCACAAATGCTTGAAAAACAATACAAATAAGTACTTCATTTATACGCAACAGCGAAGTCCTAAATAAGCCTCAACTTTTAAGATAATGTTATCTATGTATTAATAAGAAATTTCCCAGAGCTTTTTTAAAAATTATAGTAGAAATTAGGTAGAGGCTATGAATAAAAATACATGTTTTAGTGATCCGGACAAAAGCAGTACAAGTAAAAAGTCGAATCTTGAGTATTTGTGTGCACTAGGGGAGGGACGTGCGTATAAAATATAAGAAGTACACTCACCTGTTTTAACCTGATGAAATCCATTAGCTCTCCTCTTCTGCTCTTATCAAGATTTCTCTTATTTACACCCTGAAGTATAAATTTAAAAGTGCCTCCTTCTAATCATAAATAAATGCAAATATAATTAGCCCACAGAGTCTTAACAGCTTCAGTGGAGTAAAAGAAAATGTTTTAGTCGTACACATTATTGTTTGAAAAAAATTCAACCGAGATATCAAATGCAGTCTAATGGAAGTAAGTCTTTAGGGAAACGTATAGAGCATATGAAAAAAAAACATGGTTAGAAACGAATAAAGCCTATAGTTTGTATTGACGAAGTAAAAAAACAACATCACTGTTTGTACATTGGACAAACATAAGGGAAGCGAGAGGTGAGATGCGGTATTTTGGTGTTTTGACATAACACGGATGATGTTTGTGCTAAAACAATGAGCAGATGAGATGAGGAGGCTGGCGGTTCACCTTTGAACTGTGAATTTTTAAAAAAAAATTCAGAGAAGAGGTAGGAACGCGGCTTCTCTTCTCCTCTCACTCATCCTTCTAGCAAAGATCATTTCTCACCACAATTCTCCTGGGGAACAAACTAAAACACATTCACATAACTTCCATTTAAGATCTACTCCTCAGTTAGCACTGGCACAGTCTAACATGTCACAGTATCGTTTCCCGAAGCTTTGTCTCTTCTTCCGATTGATGCGATTACCCCTGCGGCGTCAGTCCTCGGTGAACTGCGGTTGTAATCCCCTATGGTAATACTCAGTGCTGAGTTTTGACACCGTAGCTGCACGGCGGTGAGCTTCGGGTCACCAGTCTAGGCCGCTTAAACGACACCAACTGGTGACATATTTAAGTCCCCCTCTCCTGTCCGTATATGTAATCTCTCAGTCTGTGCGCTTGTCTCAGCGGCTTTAATACATCTCATCAACCTGCATGTGAAAATCTTGTGGTTTTATTGATTTCCATTAGCACAGTTCAAATCTTGTAGGTGAGGACAAGGCCATATCGGTGGAGGGTATTTCAACACTACAGATTGTTTAACACACTTCACTGCTTTTTTTTTGTATATATAAATGGAGGCACTTAAGTGTTCTTTTATTTGTAATTTCTATGTTATGAAAACATTTTTTAAGGTCTGTCAAGTTTATTTTCACCTGCCCGTGGAGCAGTACCAATACTAAGAAAGCGTAAGACAATCGCTGGGAACACACTAAGGCACTAAGAGCCATTCGCCGGTCCAGGGGACATACTTGAATGTCATGTTGGATCACATCACACAACCTGAGGCTGAGGTCAGACCAGCAGAGAGGCAGAGAGGAAGCTTTGAATCGGTAAGAGGACAGAGCTGAGTCAGGATGGGCATGTGTTCGACAGACACAGCTGCATCCAAAGGATGGGCGTAAGGAATAGGAATAATCGCATGCTTCAACAGTTTTCTTGTAAGATTTAAACGCAATTACACATTTAACTATTGTTTCTACCACTAGCGTTCCTTCCCCTGAAGAAAAGGGGCTCTACTTCTTCTAAGAAGCCTTGTAACAAAAATAATTATTAATAAGTAACCATTAATAGTTAGCTTCGGCACAATTTTTTTTTTTATAGCTGAACCAAACCTATTATTGCATAACAGTGACCACCTTGGGTGTTGTTGAGATCTTACATTAATAGGGAGAACCTTGTCATCTTTTCTACAACAACCAGTCAGCTCTATTTCCGTTCATTCATAATGTTTCAAACCACGTCACTAACCCCTATTTCCCTTTTTAATGTACAAATGTTACCACATTTTTTTTTTGCTTAGTGTACTTTTTGCAGTACTATGTTCGGCAAACCAGCATTGGAAGTTAGCTCAATCAATCAAATCTTGGGTTTTATCATTATAGTTTATAGAACTGTCTATTAGGAATATGTTTGGATATTTAATTAGATTAAACCAAATCTGCTTCGTTTGTCTCTAGCTTCTTTTTTTTTAAATCAATAAAGTTTAGATTTGAATAATTCTATCATAAAGTGTTAAAATCGCGAAATCAACTTGAAATCTCAGCAAGTTGCTCATTTTGTCCCTCGATCTGTTCTTCCAAGCGCTGGTGTGACGATCGCGCCTCTAAGGTGTCAGGATCAAACGCAGAGTCAAAAGTGCCTAACATAGCGAGAGCGTTACTGGGACTGGCTTTGTCAGCAACATTAACTTCTTAACTAAATGTCAGCTAACAGTGTTAACAGAACAAAAAAGGAGGCACACGCAAAGGCAACAGCATTAGGACGTGCTATGATCCGAGTGGCATCCAGCTGTATGACTGGGCTGTTGTAAAAAAAATGTAGCTTGTCAATGAGGTGATGATGAAAATGAGGCCCCCTGATGCAGCTGATTGATTTTTTTCGCCAGTGAAAAATGGCAGGTGTGCAGGGACTACTTGTCAGCACTACACAAATCGCACACGGTATAGGGAATCATTTCCAATTGGTATTCTCATGTTATCAGATGTTTAATCACAGTGTACGATGGACATTGAAGGCTTTGAGATTCAGTGTGGAAAGGTGTTGACCTTGATGGAAAATTTTTAAAACCAGGCACAGATTTGAAAACTCCCTCAGGGATCAAACTGCATAGCTAAAATCATCTTTTTTTTTGCTCTGCGTATAATAGAAAATAGATTTTAAGCAGGAAGATTTGGTTTAAGGGTATTCAGTATACTTTGAGTAACGGTTTAGTCTGTATAGCATATGGATGATGTCATCAGAGGGGCTGGAAGTGAGATTTTGGGGTATCAGCACCTAAACCTAACTTAATACCTTACTGTGAAAAAGTTTGAGTTCATAATGTGCAGCTGAAACAGTTTTAGTGTGAGAACATGCAGAACTCATTCATCCATTGTGGTACACAATTTTGATTGGACAGACGATAAAACTCTGAAAGGCTGATGCTATTCAATGTTGTTCCAGATTAAACATTTATTAATGCAGAATCCAAGCCCAGAACATGGAGGAAAAAACAAAAAACAAACAAATAAAAAATACCTTCCCATTTATGTTCTTAAAGAGTCTTGATCTTATGGATATTCTTAGTGCATTGTGTCATGCTGCATCATGACCAGTTGGTTTACTTTTCGATGTTGTTGCCATTTGATTTTTGTTTTTATTTTAACAAATCAATTTACCCCCTACAGAGGTAAATTTAAAATTCTATGGATAAGTTGTCAAATAAGTTTTAGTGAAACAATCCAAACGTTATGATATTCCTTAAGTCTCACAATGAATTTCAAGTATCCAGCCTTTAACAGTGAGTAAAATGCCTGGATCCTTTGGATATTGAACTGTTTTTGTAGCAGATCTGATCACATCCTAATCACCAGAACTGCTTCTCTTGTAAAGCACCTCCACGACCATTTGGGTTTTCTAGGAAAGATCTTCTGTCGGTACCTAGAGTGAGAACTAAAACATTTGGTGAGGCGTGTTTTTTTTCCTTATTGTGGCTTTAAGCTGTGGGAGAGCTTTCCTGAAAACCTAGGGCCAGACCAAAGTGTCCAGCTCGCAAACAGTTTGGTTTTAGTTAAAGTTAATTGTCATTATCTTAAAGTTCATCGTGTTTATATTTTAGGAAAGTTTGTATGATCTTCCCATTTTATTGCATAACTATATTGTTCTTGACTGTTTTTGATTTAATCAGTGCCACTGTTGGTTTAAATAGGCATTGACTTAATTGTTTTAATTGCTGCATTTTGTTTCAGCTGATCTCTGCTCAATACCAGAAGCATCCTGATCACAACTTGCAGAACAGCCAGTGTTGTCAGATTCTCGGTTGTGTGATGTTGGTGATCTACAAGTTGTGATAAGTCACAAAATGTTCTTAATTATTGATCAAAATAAAAAAACAAACATATATATTACAAGTAAAAATAAATGTTCCTCCTCTGATTCTTGATTTTTATCCTCCTACTCCATCTGGACATAAGATTGACAGAAATATCACAAAAGCAACATTCTAACATAGGTATTTATTTATAATTTTTTTGTTTGTTTTTTCTCTTTCTTCCCATTTCCTTCATGTTTAAGAAAGAACATTACAACACCAAAGTCGTTGCACATCAGACTTTGCCAATGTGTTCAATAAAAGATGACAAAACGTCACTTTTTTGAGTCCGAATACTCTCACAAAGTGGCAACAAAGTAAGTGCTTGAGTTGGAAACAGAGAGAACATGTGAGATCACAGTCTGGGAATAGCAGCAGCCAAAACATTCTCTGAACATGCTTAAAAACTTTATATAGATTGTTTGAGACGTAAAAAAGTGCAAACTCCAGAGGAAAAATCTGCAGCTTGTCTTAAGCTTCAAACCTCGAATGAACCTTTGTGTCAAAGTTAAAATCCAAATTTTTGCCCTATGCTGACGTGGGTTGTGTTAATTTTTAAAACCCATCAGGGCTAAATGCTGTGTAAAGGTCACTGGAGATACATCAACTTAATAAGAGATGTGAAACTGTCTGTTTAGCTGTGTTTAGTAGAATTGTTTTAGTATAATTAGAAAAACCCTCAAGGCCTCTAAAATGTTTCTTACCCTTACAGCTTAGAACAAAAAAAAATTAAGTCAAAAGTCAGTATTGATGTGGATGACATCAATATTGCATCACACTGGTTAGGGTATATATATATTTTTTTCAATTTTCCCTTAGAGCCTTTATATTCAGGTGATTTCATTGAGTGACTGACGTACCCGTGATGAGAAAGCTAAACAGGGCATCAAAACATTTTTTAAGTTCCATTTTTAAAACTTTCAAGAGGGTTCTGTACTTTTTGGGATTTTACTACTGGAAGACATTTTGATGGATTAATGGATAGATTGGCGATCAAACGGATGGATGGCTGCATGAAAGGATAAGCAAAGGGACAGACAGATGGATGGTGGTGGATGATAATACACTGATGATGAAGGTATAAAGTTACCCTGTGTGTATTTATGCTTGCTAACGTGTCTGTTTGTATGCAACAGATGAGAGGTTTGTTTTAAACTCCATTTTAAACAGTATCTTCAGTTGCGTCTCCTGACTAGGATCATGTCAGCATCTGTTTCAAATGCTCAACAACTTCCTTACTGGGATGTCGTAGTGTTTTTGAACTCAATCACCACCTGCATGTTGTTCTGCGCTTCCTGTGAAATGCCTGTCAGACCCACACCAACAAATATGAAGAGAACAGATCAAGTGTAGCAACAAAGAGAAAACATCTTCAATAGCAGCCTCCATAAGCATTTTACCTACTTTTTTTCTTTTTTTTACATGAGTGGGAGACGATGAGCAAGTGGGTGGTGAGTGGAGCAAGTATAAGAAATGAGTTGGGGGTGGATGGGAAAACAGAGGGAAAAAGAAAGAGAGACAGAGAGAGAGAGAGAGGGTGAAGAGATGAACTAATGGCCTTTTGCTGTGTTTTACAGCGCTACAGCCTGGCCAAGATTGTTCTCTACTTCCCAGAAGACAGCAGTCAAGCTTCTGGAGTCTGATGTTAATTAGAGCCTGTCAGCAGAGTGGCCTTTTAAAAAAGGGGTCAGTGAAGAAGGTCAGCCCGCTATATTATAATTATTTTACATGTTTAAACCACCGTCCCATTTAGTTCTGTCCTTAGAAACCTGATACCCAAAACAATGTGATACAAAGGACGTGTTACCTGCACTCTGATCCCGGTATTAGAATGGAGGAATATTAAACGTAATTGACTTACAATGATGTTCTAATCAATGCCTTAAAAAACAAACCTCATCCTTTTACAAATGCGAATTATCAGTCGCAGCACAACTTATTATTAATTTAACAGCATGTTACAAGTATTTTATTTATTTTTTAACCTAACAATGACCTTTCACTGACTATGAAAGGACTTCCCCCATAATTTTGAAGCAAAAGGTTTTTTTAAAGGCCACAAATTTTGGACAGCTGAAGTTAATTTAAACTGACAGGAACATGGAAATTTTTGAAAGTACACAACTGTGAAATCGAAACTTTGATTATAGAACATAAACATTCCTGTTAACGATACCTTGGTACCCAGACCACCATTCAGTGTAAAAATTGATCAATTGTTTCCGTGGAAGGAGGGATGTGTCTTTACCAGCTTTCAGACTGGGTGTTAAGCATTTGAATTATTTGATTGTATTTTGTTTAGGACTCTCACTGGGCCCTTTAAAATACCCACACTTATTAAGGTGTACCTTAATCCACGGAGGTGTAATTTTACACAAGGCAAACTCGAAACAAACATGTCCACACAAACATCATGTTAACAACCACTTATGCTGCGCTGCAAAGAAAACTGTTTAGTTTGACATCCAGCTACTCTGGTTGAGAGTCGCCAGTTGACTCTCTTATATGTTGCCTCCAGCTGCCCCAAAATGTGTCTCCCTACTTACAGGTAACAAACATCAAAACACATTTTACTGGCTGCAATGACTACATTTATATTTGGATTGGTTTTAAGAGTCTAATTTGGTAATTAAAACAACTCTATCACCTCCTAATCAAACTGAACTCTCATACAGGTTCCCAGAAGGAGTTTCTAGATGTTCCTTTGACTCAACAACTGATTTTTCAGAAACAAATATTATTGTAATGATGACTAATAAAGTAAATGAATTTTTAGTCCCTTACAAAGACCAATCTTTTTAATTTGGTTTTTAACTGCAGTTTAGTAGAAATGTTCAGACTGATCTGACTATTGCAACCTATTGAAAAAGATAAGAAAGTAAAAAAATAAATAAAATAAAAAACATGCCAAATACCAGCTAAAGCAATGATGATACTGCTTTAATCGATTAAAAGTCAAGGTTTATGGAAAAATGTGGCATCTGTGAGTTGATTATAAGACCAAAAACATTGCTTTTGCTGCAAAGGCATCTTAATTATTAACTATGACTTTTGGAGACATACTGTAAGATAAAAGTGAAACATTTTGCTAATTTTTTTATCAAATTTGGCATTAAATAAAATAAGCATTTCAGAAAAGAACATCATACCAGCAGTCAAACGTGTCAGTGGTAGTATGATGGTCTGGTTTGTCAGGCTGCTATTTTAAAGACTGCTGACTAAATACTCGATAATAGTTGTCGGTATCAAAACCAGTTATTAGTTTAAGTGGAAAATAAATGTTTGTTTTAATGTAGCTCTTTTTCCTTGATGAACGAAACTAGCATTTAAATAAACTTTGATTAGCTTTTCCTGAAAAGAGTTATGGGGCAAATCTTTCTGCACTGCACTGTGTAAAGTTGGAGCACTTTGAGCAGGAATAGCTTAAATCAGATGCAGCATCCTACGACAGAATGTGAGTATTTCGAATCAGATCAGAAACCAGCTAATACCCAATATTTAGTAAATAGTACTTAGGCACAGAAAAACACAATTTAGCAGCATACTGAAACCTGTTCAGAGAAAAAATTGTACAACAAATTAGAGGAAATTCAGAATATTTGTTGGATTATTATTCTGAGTCAAAAACATGCAGCAGAAAGAGAGGGTTGAGCTGAATTGCAGTTGCCTCTCCTGTTAGCTTTTGCCGATGGCAACACGGTTGTGAAGACGTTAACCCACTATACAACAGGCGACACCTGCCAGTCCCATGATGACCTTTCTATTTTGTCCTCAACCCACTCCTGTCTATCCTGCCTGGCAGCGTCAAGCAGAAATCTCCCCGGGCCTGACTGTGCCATGTCGATTCACTGCTTCCACCCTGTCAACCAGGAAACATCTTCAGATTGGATTGCCTGAGCCACTACCCTCACAACCCCTCATAGCTTCTGGCTAAATACATCCCTCCCCTCATCCTCACACGGGTGGAGACAGGTAAAAAAATGTGCGGCTGTCCAGCTGGACATTCATCACACCTGCTTCCCAAAATAGCAGAGATAATACAGCATTACAGTCCTCACCTTCATCATGCTGACATTTGTAACGCCTCGGCAGAGCCGCTGTTTGATCCGGCGCATGTTTCAACATCACATCTTTAATCTGTGTAAACAAGTCAAAGGCCAGTGCCGCATGTGGGGAGAAACATTATTCAGAGCGAGGCAACAAGCCACAATGGTTTGAACCCTGACGGAGATCAGAGTGTATGGTCGTGTCACAGGCAGGCAGTCACGACAGGCTTGTCCGAGGCGTGCGTGCAGACAAACGTGGCTCGGGCCAGCTCTTCTCTAAGCCAAAATTTGAGTGAAAATTCCTCGTTCCGATTCATGTATGCATTCCCGACCTCAGGCTGTGGCTATATCTGAGAGTGAGAGACTGTGATGTTGGAAACTGACATTTTTAATCTGTGCTGCTTTCCTCCCCTTGATGTGATCTGCTGTACTGTTGACAAGGACTGGGAGGTGAGTAAGTTGTTGATCTAGCAACACATTGCTTTTAGAAAAAGAATTTTTTTCCCCCAGGTGTATATAGGTATATATATATAGAAAAGAATTTACTGCAAAGATGACTACCATTAAACCAAATGTTTAAAAAATTCATTATAATCAAGTGTATATATGAGGAATTGTGAATAAAAGTTACTTTTCCTATATTCCAAAAGATTGGACAGGAGACAAATGGCTCGATTGCAACTAAAATATGGATAATGCATCCTTCATCACCCTGCTGTCTTCAATCTCTCTAATGCCCGTTGCCAGCAAGACGGAGCATTTGTCCGTGATGACTAATGCTTGGGATGTTGATAACAGGCATCATAACAACCCGTGATGCATGGGGACCATTACTTTCTATTATTACATTTGTTCTTCAGGCAATTTCATTTGTATTGCTATGCATTAGAAAATTCTTTTTACAAGACGACATAATGCTGATTGTTATTTTTGAGGGCCAGAAGTCGATGCTGAGAAAAACCACGGAGCCAAAAGGGCACAAAGACGTAATTCGTTGGCAGATTAATGAGAAGCTGCGCCGTATTCATCCCCACTTGTTAATATCTCAGTGTGATATTTTGCTACTCAAAACAGCATGTTCAGGTTGCCAAAGCTTTGTGTTCTCCCCAGCAGTGCAGCAGGGTTAAAATAAATAAATAAAAGGGAGAAAAGCGCATCAGATCCCCATATAGTAGCTGCAGCAGATCAGTCGGCACCCTGCTAAGGCTACACATGCGAGTTGTCACATCTTCTCAAAGCCACATCAAAACTTTTCACTGACCAGAGATAGGGCGTGAATCTTGCAGCGGGGAAAGATTAGAACATCAGTCGAAGCAGAAATTCAGTTTGATGTTTTGACTTTAAAGAAACTTGCTTACGCCGACTGTTAATGTACAGCCCTTAAAATAAAATAACATAAAAAAACAAGGCAGGTCGTTTTTTTATGCTTGTATTCTTTCAAATTAAGGCAAAATTGGTAAAATCTTTCTCAAAGTGACCAAGCTTGAATGGATGTAAGTTATCTATTGTTTGTTGGTGGGATTTTCCCAGCAATTTCATCAAGTGTTTAAAGACATTTTGGTGTAATAATACTTTTTTGTACATCGTTTTAAACCCTCAGTTAAGTCATTTTGTTAGTGTGATCTCAAAAAACATTGGCTGGTTGTCAAGGTACAGCACGCTTTTCATAAATTTACAGTTTCAAAACATTATTTTTAATAATCCTTTTACAATAGTTATAATTTGCCCTTCCCCTGCCAGGGCCTGTGCACTGCCAGGGAGAAGGCTTAAGCAATGTCTCACAACCAAGACATACGGTTTTTAGTTTAGAAATATTAATACTCAAATCAAACACAGAGTAAGGTTGTAAAAAGTAAAAGAGCAGTGTTGTAGTAATGCAACAATGTTTTTAACATACAGTTGGTATGCTACAAGCAACATATCAGCCTGTCATTCGGCTACAGGCTGGCTACCGTAGCCTGACACATAACTGGTTCTAATACTCTTAATGTTTCTTTATGATGAACGTATGGGGAAATGTGATTATATTACATGTAACGAGCACATTAAAAATTGTAAGTATATTTATAAAAAACAAAATATGAAGAAATAACTGTAATAAGTGTTCATTAAAATAAAAGCGGAAGACAAAAAAATATCAGAGATTTGTTTTTATTTTTTTATTTTTATATGTATTCATTTTTTGTAAATGTATGATTGTCTTTAAAGGGAAGTTAGGGTTACTGGTGTCCAACTTCACAGGTCATCATGCGACCTCAGGGTAAACCATGAGCAGGTAGCCAGTCAATAACACCAGTCAATAATACTCTTGGACCATTGGAGGGTACCTGTATATGCAAAGTACATGCATCACATGCACATTTTATTACAATTAATAACATACAAAATTGTTAACAAGAAACAGCAAAACAAGGCAAATAAAGCAGGATGTTACAACTAAACATAATATAAATAATAATAAACATTAATAAAAAAGAAACGCGATTAAACTATAACTAAGACTAGGACTAAGACTTAAAAAACATTTAAAATACAATGCAAAACACAAAGCTTGACATTTTCATGTCTGAACAAGGGATGGTATAAATTGCGAAATGACTGGCGCAAAATTATATCTAGCAATCGCCAGAAAATAGCGTTTTCATGTAAACAGCTTCCTACGGTGTTCCCGCTTGCTCTGACTTCATCAAAACACTCAACTGAGTCTGAAAATAATTAACTTTGAGTCGCTGTCACTCAGAAAAAAGCTTTCACATAAACATAAGTGCCACTGCAATTTGGTGGTCCTTATGTATGCTTGGCGCATTCACAGACAACACAAATATATTGTCTTACTTTTTGACCGGTTGGTCTCTGGACTGCCAATCAGACTCAAAATCATCTAAATCCAGTCACCAGCTGCCAGCCTTTTTAAATAACCTTCTGTTAATATTTCCTTTTTCATTTATTGAAACAAATTCATTCATTTTGGATAGAAACTCAAGATATAATGGGTCACCAGGAAGGTCATGCTAATTGATCTTTTCACATTACAGAGGTGTACATCCAGTCTAAGTAGATGAAAGTAGTAGGAGCTGTCTGGAAACTTCATAGCTTGATATAAAAGCTTAATGCAATATCGCCTCAAGAACATGGATATCACAGCAGAGCAAGACAGTTTTATGCTTTGTTAGTAAAGGTCAGGCTGGCACATTGATGATGTGCCTATTATCTGTCTCTGCTGCAATCTGTTTAAAATTACCTCATTATGTTAATGACCAAATCAAGTGCACCCCTGGGCCCCCGTGCGCTCCTCCTTAGATACTGCTTATGCTAAGTCACGGCCTACCACTGCCATCAAGATAGACCTGATTGGAGCTATTTAACTCTACATGTATGCCACCGAAACCATGAAACATTATTAATTATATTAAAAACCCTCTCTGTCTGTAGTTTCAATCATGTTTAAGGGTCACAAGAAAGGCGAGGCCCTCTACCTGTTCCATCCATCTGGAGCACGACGAGTCCAATGAGCTGACATCTTACATTTTCTGAAAATGTCAGTGTGATGGGAGATGAAATGATTTGAGGAAGGCAGCGATGGCAGTACCTGCAATTACAGATTTGCTGTCATTCTCTAGATAACCATTTTATTATATATATAGGCATGTGGAAAAAGAAATCCAAAACGTATTAAACAGCTCCACATCTCGAGATGCAAAATCAGGCCAACAAGACTTCCTAAAGGACATTTGTTGAAACAAAACACTGGTGTATTGGTAGAGTTCTTTATATATATGTTTTGTGTTGTATAGAGTTGTATTTTTCATTTTATATTGTCCTATGGCAAGTACATGATTAAAAGTACAATTCAAAAAATGAAAAAGCAGCAACTTTGGTATGGAGAGGGCATAACCAAGCTTTTATTATAAAAGGTACAAAAACATTTAAAAAAGTTATATTCCTATTAAAAACTTCCTGTTTAAACCTAAAACGATAATGCCAAATTGTAACTTTTGGGCAGCTTTGAATCCATAACTTTTGCATGGCAATATGGATCGTAGAGCTTTAGTGCTTTTTAAATGGCTTTTAAAGCCTTTGGGAACGTTTATTTGAATTTTGGCCTGTGCATTATCAATATTACAGTTCTTCTAGTCTCAGTAATTAAAATAGAACATAAAGTGTTAAAAAAAAATTACTTTTATTTACATATCTTGCTGTAGGTTGATTCAGATCCAGGGACCACTGTTAAATCAAAGGAGCAAAATACAAACAAGAACAGGCAGTCAAGGGAAATCGTATGCAGAGGGCTGTTATGATTACAATTAACAGTATAATTTATTTTTCTAATGGGGAAAAAAGGTGCTAGCTTCCAGTAAAAGTCACAGTAATTTATGGAGTCAAATAAAGCCAGAGGGAACGTCACAATCCCATCACGGTGCTTTCAGGAGGTATTGAATTAGCGTTCACATTTTTAACCTATAGAACCTCAGCTGGTATTTCTAGCAAACTTCAGTCAATTTCCTCAGAGCATTGTTTTCAGACAAAGTCAACGCTTTGATGCAGAACATGTAAGTGGCCTCCCAAGTTCCTATTGATTTGTCTGTAGCCCACCGAAAGATCAGACACTCTTAGTCTTTTGATGGAAACCAAAAGCAGTCAAAAGCTGACCGCTCACCTGCTGTGATCTGTAAAATTAAACAGCTCTGTTTGTTGGGTTATTTGTATAGTTGATGACATTTGACAAATACAAAAAGCCAAACAACACAATCTGTTGGCAGTGGGACTCAATATACTGCCAATACCTAAGCAAAGTAAATGTTATGTTTGTTCCTGCAAATGCAAACATGGACAGCAAAAATGCATACCTACAATGGGACTCCACAGGCCTTAGTCACCACTCAGCAGCCACATTAAGTCAAGATTTGTGAAAAGACCGTGTTAAAAAACACTTGCTGGGGTAATTTCGACCATCATTAACCTCAAGATGACCCTAATTCAGATTTAAATCCCTCGGATTTGGAGGATTAATGCTAAATTTAAATAATTAGGGTCAGCTGCGGACAAACGACAAATATATAAAAGCGGCAGTGACATGACCACAATTAAATTTAATAAGACTTGCAGCCACAATAAGCTGTCATCCTATACAGAGGTGGTGGATATGTGCAAGTAAATAAGGTGTTGATTAAACTGTTTGATGCAGCAGGCGACATTCTGATTTATCATAAACCACAAATACTGGATGCTATTCATGCACAAATGAGTTGCTGTTGCCAGTTGTGGGTTTCCATTATATAAAAAACGTCACCAGTTATTAGAAGCTAAAGTCGAAGCATTATAACCATTATTACAATATGTGTGGACTGAACAATAGAGTAAGAAACAAATATTTGCAACTGTTTCATGGAAACAGGGAGTAACCAGTAAAATGTCAAATAAACACCTTCATAGATTGTACAGTGGATCTAAGGATCTGTTAAGCATTCAGATTTAGATCGAAATGAGATTCTTCTCAAACATTTTTTCACCTTGAATTTGGATAAAAAATGGCAAAATTTTACAACCCGGCCGCAAAAAATCAATTAAGTCAAAATACTCGCGCGAACTAAAGCTCCAACCTCCAAAGGTAACACATTTTCTCACCAAGCTAAACTAACTGTTGAGTAAGATCCTTTTAATGTGTTCAGCTACAGTAAAACCTTGTCTGAAATGTTTCAACTACAGCCAGAATATTTATTACAAGCATGTCTCCAAAAAAACAAAAAACAAACAAACGGACAAAAAAATAGCTGCATAGAATAACCGCTTTTATTTAAAAAAAAAATATATGACAACATTGATGGTATATAAACTAGCATACATAATTTTTTACATTATTGTTACCTATCAGAATTTCCCCATGTTGCTTTTATCCTATTTATTCAGTTATGGCAATTTTTATGACAATGGTTTTTACTTATACATTTTTTTTTTTACTTTCATAACTTAAAAACATTAAAGTTAAAATTTGATTTACTTTTGTTTTTCCTTTGCAAGAGTCTTGTGAAAGAATGATACAGAACTTTGGATATGAAAATGCTATTTTTCTTCTTCTTCAAAAAAAATAAAAATAATAATGAAGGTTATAGTTTATTTAATCTCTTATAACATTTTGAGGTATTATTAAAAGCTACAGCATAGCGCAGTGTTGTACGTCAAGCAATCAAGGGACATTTTTCACACATCACAGGACCTCACTCATAGTATGCTTCTGTGTAGAGCTGTCGCTGGTAATAACCCAGAAATGTCGCAAAGCACCACATTAATGCATAGAATAAAATTTCTTGCTGGTGAGAAATATGGCTGTAAACAGTTGATGCCCTTCGTTCGCCTCATTTCACGTTTTCTTACTCCTCAGGTGGCCTGGAAATCAATCCAGTCCAGTATAATGAAGGATGTGTCAATTCTCAGTTCCTTGCAGGAGGCTTTCCGGTGGGGGTTTCCATGAAAGGAGAGACCAACCTCCACCGGGTCCCTTCAGTAGACATGAACACGCCTTTGTTGCAAATTAAAGACAATAAAAGTGACACTAGAGACAATTGAATTGCGTTGATTCTTTTCATGATCTGTTATTTTCCCATTCGAACCAACAACGTGGATAATCCTATTGTCAGGCAGACAATGAGACTATTATCTTTCACCAATAAAAACGTTTTAATTAAGTACTGTCTGTATGAGGGTGAAAAATTCACCCCATAACCTGGCTAAGTAAGTGTATTTATACAGAGAATATCAATAAATCTTGGAGCAACAAGGAATACACGCAAGCCTGGCTCATACATTAGTGGTTTTGTTGTCAAGTTAACAGTAGTTTGATGGATCAAAGCGTATAAAAGTTGTAATACACATGCAGGTTATTTATTTACAATAAAAGGGAACATGTGTTCTTACTTGTTTTTTTTGTTATGGTGAAGCACATACTGCAGTGTTGGCAGTAATAACCAGGCACTCTCATTATTATCCGGAAAGCACATTACATTATCAGTACTAATAGAAACTCCAAGGCATACAAAGCTATTAAAGCCAAGCTGACGGAGACCTGATCTAGCTGCGCTGTCGTCATCAGAAAAACAGACGCATTTGAAGCAGGTGAGTAAGGTCGCCAGCAGCCAGGGGAACACATTAGCTTTGAAAAGCAAAATCGGGGTCTCTAAGGGCCAGTGATCTGGAGAAAAGCCTGTTCTTTGTGAAACATGTGGGATTAACATGTCCAACACAATCCACTGTTTTATAATAACAGAAAAAAGAAACTTCAACTTTAGTTATTTTCTTCGCGTCATCTTCTTTTTTGTCAGCAATATATAAATTTGACACAACACAATTTCCATCACAAACTGATTTATATTTTTTTTGCTGAAACAATAATTTTTGGCAACAAATCTTAAACTAGTGAAAAACATATTTCCCTATAAATCACAGTCATCAAAATGCAACTTTTAGACGCATCATTGCTTTTACGTAGCTGAATCTAATAATAAGGTAATTAGGACTCTTGAGAACCAGCCTGCTTATGAGGAGGTGATTCAGCCTTCTGATTCAGGTGTGTCGGACTGGGAACACGCCAAAACCTTGCAGGATGCTGCTGACTGGGAGTTTGGTCCCCATGCAAATAGTGCCACATTTGTAAGGAAACTGTATTTAAAGGCTGAGCTGCAGAGTTGAGTATGTGAGATTCACTTTTGAACCAAACAGGTTTTGATGGAATCATTGTGGTGGTACCTCTTTGGAAAAAACAATGTTTTACAACATATTTCTTTAAAGCCTCAAAATAATTCATCAGAAGTCTTGTTTCCTTCAATGTTCGTTGATAAGTTTCTGAAATGCTTTAAGTTTAAAAATGCCGTAGAAATTTTACAAACCGTTTTGTTAACATAATGTGGACTCAAATCTATATGTGAGTCTGATGGAATTAAAACAATCCACCAAAAAACTCCACTTATTTCTAATGAAGCATTACCTTCATATGAGACAGTCAGCTGGCAAAACATACATACTAAATAAGGTTATGAGACTAACTTCCATATAAGCAAAGAGTTCTCTGAGTTTATTTATGATATATGCCAAGATGAATCTAACATGTACCACAAAGCTGTAGGAAGGAAATATACTGGACAAAGATAAATTAAATAAATAAAAATAACATACATAACGCCGGGTGTTACCCCGCCCCCAACTTATCCGCAACCAAACATTTCTCACACTGAATCTCATTTAACACCTGCTGTACATATATTGGTGACTTGGTCGCCGAGCATTAAATGTTGCATTAAATATATCTTATTAACAGCACGCACAGTGACCAGCTTTTCGAGCTAGGTGTTACTGTGTGGCGAGGTTAAAGCGGGTTTCCCTTGGTTTGCTGCAATTTAAGATCACACTTCAAACAGTTAATTGATCCACTCATTAGAAAGTATCATCTACATTTTTAACAAGCACTTTACGCCACTTTCAAAGTGCTAATTAGGGGATATTGATCTGATGTGAGACTGTTTAAAAACACGGAGCCAGTCTCTCGCCGCTGTGAAAGAGTGCCAGCTCGTTACTTTTGTGAAGGGCAACTCTCCCCCGAAAGGCTTGATGATATAATGCCTACTTTGTTTGAGAGTGAAGGAAGGATTTCTGGGGGATGGAGTGAATGGGATTGGCAAACATTACTTCTTTTTACTCTCTTTATCTTTTTGTCTCTCTGTTCTCCGCCCCCTCTCTTTGATCACAGCAAACATCTGCCCGATGATTGGGGGTCAAAATCCTCGCTGCCTTCAGCTCTAATGGCCGAGTGATTGACAGGTCAGTGGCAAGAAACAAATGTGCGCCTTCATCGCATGTGGCATCCACATAAACACTCAGGAACCCCGGGGCCACGCTTTGAATTGCTAATTTGTTTGTGATGAGGGCGGCAGTGAACAGGTTTTTTAAGAGTGAGGGGGAGCCGCGAGTGTCGCAAAGTCTACCCCAGCTTCTGTTTACAAAGTCATCAATTCAGTGTGTTTTTCCACTTCCCCTACAGCTCCCAGGAACAACAGACAGTTTTCTGTTTTCAGCAACATTGATCAGCCTTTGAGCAGGTGGGGATGTGGATATTAGAGGGAAAATGATTGGCCAGGCTTAGAGAAATGGCTCAACACTGGGAAGCTTTGATTGACTTCCCTCGGGGAGGACACTACTTTGAGACCCTTGTTGATATAGTAGTCCAAAATGCATCTGAAGGCAGGTGAGATGGTATGTGTGTGTGTGTGTGTGTGTGTGTGTGTGTGTGTGTGTGTGTGTGTGTGTATGTGTGTGTGTGAGAGAGTGATGTTGAGGAATAGAAGTAAAAAAAAAGGCCAATGCAGGAGATGGTGTGATGTCTGGCCCACTCTGCGTGGGATGTAAACGAGTACGTGTTCTATTCTAGGTAGAGAGGAAAGCTGGTGTTATAGTTTCAAGGCCACAGCTCCAACAGCATTACCACATAAACAGCGTTTTAGATTCTAGTCTAATGAACAAAATCCAAGATTAATCTACCAGATAAAGGTATTATTAATTTGAGGCCAATAAATTATTCACATCTTCTGCACGTTAATATTTTACACAATGAGATCCAACAAGTATTAAAACTTCTTAATCTATTCTATTACATCTAACCTTTTATGGTAGTTTTCAGTGACCCAAATAAAATATTTTAAATAAAAATTCTACATTTTTTTCAACATTGTTATCAGTAAAGTTTTGAAATTTGGTTCATGCCCTTCCTCTAAATCAAAGGTTGCACATCTCTACCAAAAGGCCATCTGTAACTGAATTTTTATCCCACTGTTTTTTTAAAACAGCTAAACATCGGTCTTATGATGATATAGGATGAGCTAGTGTCTCCAGCTGTCCTCAAGTCTTGCCATAGACTCTTAAGTTGACATTGTACTGTATGTCTGGGGTTTAAATACATGAATATACTTTAATAGTTGTAGCACTAGCTGCATGTTGTATTTCTGGAAGGTCTGACAATTCCGCCAGTGTCTGGTCTCTCTTGGCCTGTAAAACCTATTTGTTCCTGGAATACTCCTCCATCCATCTCCATTATGTTTAATGCTTTCTGTCTCTGCTGGAGGAAAGCATCACCACAGCATGACTCTGCCACCATTGCATTTGTCTGTAGGTATGGTATACTGAGTTGAAGCGATACAGCGTTTAGCATGTAAAAAGATGATAATTGATATCTCCTGTGATCAAATAACCTTTAATTCCTATATGACTTGTGGCTAAAAACGGACTAGATTTCTTATGACTTGTTTTAGCAATACTGTTCTTCTTGCAACTCTTTCAAACAAGTCCTTGTTTTTGATCACATGTTTTCATCATCTGCATCCCCCTTCTCCTACCAGTGACTTCTTGGCTGGTTTTTTGAACAACCTTCTCCTTGTTCCGTTAGTTTAGGTGATGAGGTGGAAGGCACTAGCTTGCTTAGGGGTTTGCCCTGTATTTCTTGAAGGGTAATCAGAGTAAATTGGTCTAAACATACCACAGTTTTTAGATTTCTTTAAGAAACAAACTTTTCCTTACTCTTCACTTTAGTAACTACTTTGTGTTGATCTTCCCCATTAAGTCCAAAAACAGCCTAAAACTAAGAGGTTTAAAAGTGAAAGAGTTATTAATAATCCTTGTGAGAAACATATTTTGTCATTTTAAAACTATAAAAAAAATCAGTGTATCCCTTAATTTTTAAGTCTCTGTCTTTTAATCTATTTCTCCTTTCAGCCGACCTCTTAATAACAATTTCAATGATTCACTTCAAATTTGGCTGCTATACCGCCCAAGACTGAAACAGGAATAGTTGAAGGTTTTTTTGTGTTCAATGAATAATGGTTAACTAAATACGTTTCACGTATTGTCAAAAAGTATGAAAATGTCCGTGACCTCACAAATGACCCAAAGAAAACCAACCCCACCAGGAACAATAAGTGTTTAATATGGTGAGCTATGACATGCTGTAAACAGTAAGACCAATCATGTGCTACACACTCCAACTCTATTGAGACCTCAAAATGGATTTTAATGCTCTGCTGCACTGCTGCATGTTGTGCTGAGAAAGAAATGAAAAAATGGGGATTCAATTGGAAAATGGAGTCCAGAAAATCTAACACGGTGTTATGAGAACCACATTCGTAACAAAAGTAACAAAAGTAGTTATAATTCTCAATTTGTCTTCATAAACTTTACGATGCACACAATCAAATTTGCGTTCATCTATTTTTGTTTTTTAATAAATCATATTAAACAAACGAAAGCAAACAAATAAGAACACCCTCACTCACAGTGGAATATGAGAGTGTTGAAAATAAGCTAGCATGTTCACAGTCTGTGGTGGGTCTCTTCTGACACACATTAAGTACTCAGACTCTGCCCATTAGGCTGGAGAGGATATGAGAGATCCCTGACTGTTTGAGTGTGCACTAAAGTTCTGCAGGGAGGTCATAATAGTTTTTTGGTCTAGGATTATCCGTATCCATTTTTTAGGGGCGGTGCACACTTTCATAACTTGCTCATCAGCTAAGTTTGAGTAAGACTGGCCGGTACAAGGTCATCATTTTGGGTTTAACCAGACACTCATTATTATTCGGAAAGCACATTACATTATCAGTACTAATAGAAACTCCAAGGCATTCAAAGCTGTTAAAGCCAAGCTGACGGACACCTGATCCAGCTGCGCTGTCGTGATCAGAAAAACAGACGCATTTGAAGCAGGTGAGTAAGGTCGCCAGCAGCCAGGGGAACACATTAGCTTTGAAAAGCGAAAT
Organism: Orestias chungarensis; assembly: GCA_032876305.1. NCBI lineage: Eukaryota > Metazoa > Chordata > Actinopteri > Cyprinodontiformes > Cyprinodontidae > Orestias > Orestias chungarensis. The sequence goes on along the minus strand of JAVLVB010000802.1, from coordinate 1,428,192 downwards.
CGGGGTCTCTAAGGGCCAGTGATCTGGAGAAAAGCCTGTTCTATGTGAAACATGTGGGATTAACATGTCCAACACAATCCACTGTCTTATAATAACTGAAAAAAGAAACTTCAACTTTAGTTATTTTCTTCGCAATATCTTCTTTTTTTTCAGCAATATATAAATTTGACACAACACAATTTCCATCACAAACTGATTTATATTTTCATTGCTGAAACAACAATTTTTGGCAACAAATCTTAAACTAGCGAAAAACCTATTTCCCTATAAATCACAGTCATCAAAATGCAACTTTTAGACGCATCACTGCTTTTACGTAGCTGAATCTAATAATAAGGTTATTAGGACTCTTGAGAACCAGCCTGCTTATGAGGAAGTGATTCAGCCTTTTGATTCAGGTGTGTCGGACTGGGAACACGCCAAAACCTTGCAGGATGCTGCTGAATGGGAGTTTGGTCCCCATGCAAATAGTGCCACATTTGTAAGAAATCTGTATTTAAAGGGTGAGCTGCAGAGTTGAGTATGTGAGATTCACTTTTGAACCAAACAAGTTTTGATGGAATCATTGTGGTGGTACCTCTTTGGAAAAAACAATGTTTTACAACATATTTCTTTAAAGCCTCAAAATAATTCATCAGAAGTCTTGTTTCCTTCAATGTTTGTTGATACGTCTCTGAAATGCTTTAAGTTTAAAAATGCCGTAGAAATTTTACAAACCGTTTTGTTAACATAATGTGGACTCAAATCTATGTGTGAGTCTGATGGAATTAAAACAATCCACAAAAAAACTCCACTAATTTCTAATGAAGCATTACCTTCATATGAGACAGTCAGCTGGCAAAACATACATACTAAATATATAAGGTTATACGATTTGAGACTAACTTCCATATAAGCAAAGACTTCTCTGAATTTATTTATGTACCACAACATGTACCAAAAAGCTGTATGAAATATACCGGACCGTAGCCATAGTAGTACAAGGTCATCATTTTGGGTTTGACAGAAATGTTATCAATGCTACAGAAATATACACTGTCATAAATAAATTTGTATTTTCTAGGCCCCCAAAAATGATAACACATCTCCAAATTGTACACACAGTTGGGTTTCTGTATCCTCAAGGGGGACCCTGACCTTTTGGCTAAACGTGAACATTACCAGTACGGTACATACCTAATCCTAAATCTAACCTAAACTCATTTCACATGATTATCCTAAACCTAACCCCAAACCCAGTGTTCTCAAACTCCAGTCCTAGACAGCCAGACCCTACACATTTGGATGAATGGATGAACTAACTGAGCTAGTGCAAAAATACATTTAAAATGCGAAGACTTGGGTTG
>JAVLVB010000802.1:1301758-1426746 GCA_032876305.1 Orestias chungarensis | reverse complement strand
TATAAATATATATATATATATATATATATATATATATATATATATATATATATATATATATATATATATATATATATATATATATATATATATATATATATATAGAGAGAGAGAGAGAGAGAGAGAGAGAGAGAGAGAGAGAGAGAGAGAGAGAGAGAGAGAGAGAGAGAGAGGATATATATACATATATAACAGGATACTTTCATACATATTGAAAATTACAACATCCAGAACTGAGGATACAATTGTATTAACAACTACATAGAAAAATGTTCTTTAGCAAGTCGAATGATTGTTTTTCAATTTTAGCAGGCAACTTAACTAAATAAGAAATTAAACAAATCACTTGAGGACAAACAGATCAGTTATTTTCCTGACATATTACAAGTTAAAGTCATGTTTTTGGTGCATGTTACTACAACAGCTTCATTACAAGCTTTTTTTCACTTTTGTTTTCCTAACAAAAAAGAAAAAAAAAAGAAAAGTGTAAATGAGAAACAACAGTGTGTCAATATGTTATGAGTATAGTGAAATAAAGTTTAAGTATAAGGTTTGTTTCAGGCAACCACATTACAACCTGACAACGGTTCCGGGTTTTAATAAGTCTCATACAAAACACCTTTTTACTGGAGGCATTTCTTTATTGTTTTAAGTTTTAATATCTAAATATCTCGAGCCATCGTTGGAGAGACTTTGTCTCATCCGTGTACCAGAGCTGAATTTTTAGATCTAGTTAAAAAAGTCAATGTCGCTCGTAGAAATCAACCTTTTTCAGCCCATTTCTGCTCATTGCACTAAGCAGTGTGTTTAAGCGAATAACAAGAACAAAATCTGAAAAGATGAGAGCAAACGTGACACGGCACCAGAGGCACAGACGCTTGAGATAAGTCATTCTAATTGACCAAATATATAACCATAAATTTACTGAGCAGGGAAAAAAAAACACAACTTTAGGCTGATGGGTGAGGTGAGATAAATTGCTCAAATGGTGTATTTATTGCTTGATCTATCAAGGCCACTGCACCTGCATCTCTTTTATTTTATGTTCCTGTCTGGCCCTACATGGCCTCGGATGACGCAGTTGAATGCTGAGGGACTCGAGGTGCAGTCAGGCAGTCAGTGTATCTGGACTGCTGTTGCAAAGTAAGTGCTCCGGTTTCGCGTGCCAAGACCTAATGGAGCAAACAGACATTCTCCAAGGTTTGTAAAGGTAGAAGAGGGAATTTGGAGGAAGTTTCTGCTCAGTAGTTGGCCCATAGATATATGATTGTTACCTCAAGAACATTTATATGGGTTTAGTTACAGAAGAAACGGCTATAAAAATGTAAATGTCGGTAAATCTATGTCACAGTTATCTTGTGGGTGACAGCAATTGGTGGGCTAAAAGGCGAGCTCTCAGTGGGTTTTACAAGCTGAATAAAGATCTAATGTGCGCCATTTTATGTGGCCTGGCAGATAGTAGGTCTGTGTATAATGTTTCTCATGAGGATTTAACTGGTGTAAAATCAATTAAAATAAGGAATCCGTGGAACAGAGTTGTCCATTCAGGTCTTTGTGGTAACTGTTGGCAAATTTGTAAGCATAAATATTTGAGTATATTGAAAATCTGGTATCAGCTTTTCTCCACTGCAATTGATTTGTCCTAATATGTTGAATTAGACTTTCTTTTATACCATATGTGGATTTGCATGAAGTCCCTGTAAAATAAAAAAACTAAAAATGTTTTGCCTGAAGAAATCTGTATTTCCCATGATGACCAGCGCATGGAGATGGAAAATCCTGATCGCCCGGTCGCATGCAGTTGAATTGAAGTACATTTCTGTTTCCAGTGGCTGTGTGAAGGATGAATAGCGATGAGGTAATGAATCTAATAGTTGAGAAACAATTTCATATGATGATTTTGAAAATAAGAAACGGGAGAAGTGACGTATGTCGTAAAGCAGTCAGCAAATTTGTAGTTGTTTTGTGTGGCAGGGTTCCTGCCACCCTTGTTAAAGTTGCTTAGTCAAAGCAATATGGACGCCCTCGGCCCATGACAGAGGTGGCATTCAACGAGCTGTAAGTCGACGTACAATCACAAAAGTTATGAAAATATTTTATGACGGTTGAAAAGTTACTTAGTGTTGCTTTCATTTGGTGTTGTCGGTAAATTGTACATCGGTTACTTTTTCTTTTTTTACTTATTGGATATTTTTTAAGAAAAAAATTCTCTTAATGTTTTCAATGTGTCTTAGTGCTGATTAAGAAGATAAGGCATTAAGTACACCTTTGGGTCGGTTTGTTTGCTTGTTGGAGTAAATTATTAAAATGCTCAAACATCACATAGTATTTTACCTACTGATACCTTTGTTTAAAAACTTTGTATTACAATATATTACAATTTATGCTGGATCAGATTCACATTTGCACCACTTGATTCTGCATTACATTATTATTATGGTTAAATCGCTAAGCTAAACCCCAACTAAAATTATTTTACAGAAGCTACTATTAGAGGTAATAAAAATAAATTATCTTAAAAGGTGAGTCGTACACACTAAAACTTTCAGAATCATTTCTCGCTTGGTTTGTAAAAAACTACGCCCTAAAAGCTGCATTAATTCAGCTAGAAGCAGTTTGAGTGCCAACAACTCACTGAACGAATCAGGCAAACTGGGACACTCATCACTATGGGCTATGTTTTGATCAACTTCCTTGACAAAAAAAAGTTTATCTCATCTTACTCAGCCGTAGTCTGACTCATTCATCCCGCACAACGGCAAATTCCTTCTCTCGTTTTGTCTGCAGTTCTAGTAGTTCTGTTTGGTTTCCTACAAAGTCAGTTTTTCATAAAGTTGATTTTTCTTAAATGTACTTTCTTCCATTAAAATGGATATCTTATTTGTTCCGTTTATTCTATTTTGTTTCAAGTAAGAATACAGGATGCGACAGATTCAGGTCAGGGCTCAAATATGTAAACACTGACTCACGTGATCCAAGTCTTTAGTCATGTTTAATATATTTATAGAATCGTTGGTTTAAAGATCGCGTTTTAAAGGTAACACTTTGAGCCAGAATAAAACATATTTTTTTATTTATGAAAAAAAAAAGACTAATAAATGCACTTTCCAATCATACTCTAATTTATTGAATTGTCTGTACAGATTTTCTAAAAAAGAAAATATGTATGCTCATCCATCCATTCATCCATTAATTATTTTTGCTTGAATTTATATTTAAAGACTTCCTCTGAATAATTTAGTCTGTAAAGGTTTGGAGATTGAAAACACTGTCTGGTAAACCTGTCAGTATGAATTACTTGCCAGTTTTATTTCGATTGCCAAGTTTGTTGCGGTTTGAATGCTATGCTAAATATCACACATTTTATCCATATATGAAAAGAACTATTTGCTAAAGTGTGTGACTGGCTTTAATTTAATTCTATGTTTAAGTGTTTTCTTTAAACATTGTATGCATTCATCAGTGTGTGAACGATTTCACAGTTTTTTTTTTGTTTTCCCCTGATCTGTTGTGGGAGCCAAAGAACAATTGTATCCTTAAATCAGCCTATTTCAATTCTACTCCAGCTCCGCCATTCTGGTCTAATAGCCAGGCATCCCTTGTGGTGCTGCATCTTTTTCCATCTCACTGCCAATTGTACAGGACATCTTTCATTTTCTGTTTCTTTTTTGACTGCCTCTCTTTTGGGCTGCCAAAGCGAGGAGGAATAATACAGTATATCGTTGGCAAGCTGCGAACAACACTCGGAAATACTGCTTAGAAAATAAATGCTTTTGAAGAAAACTTTCTCCGATGGGAGCAAGCTCACTGAAAACATTTTAGAAAACGTCGCAGATTTCCATCTAAGAGGACAAGGTTTCCTTCCTCTCTTTAGGAATTCTTAATGTTTTTTAAAAAATATTTGAAAACTATATTCTTTTGTTGACTTTGGGCCATTTTTGAACAGATTCAAATTGAAGTTTTAGCCACGTTGTTACAAATTCCCAATTAAGCGTTATCAAAGCGAAGTTGCTTGTCAGACTGTATAGATAATGTAGCTGTTACATTTTCGTTCAAATAATTGTAGTGTGAAGATTCAATCTGCACATAAAAATAAGATATTTATATCCAGTGAAATTCTGCTCAAAAGAAACCCCGGTTTGAACCATTTTTACATTTTAAAACAACTCATTACAATGTGTTTGATTTGGGTTTCATGTGATATACCACTACAAAGTAAAAATATGCTTGCTTTTTTAAGTGAAAAGGACAAAACCTTTGCATGTATATATGTTCAGATCCCTTGAGTCCGAAGTTTTCAGAAACACATTTCCCTGCAGTTTCAACTGCAAGTGTTGTGGGATAAGTTTATCGGACATACACAACTAGAAACAGAATATTTGTATCCATTCTTTCTAAAAAAGAGTAAGCTCGAAAGGGTTCAAGAGAATCTGCAAAATGAAATTTTAAATCTTGAAATGGATTCTTGATTTATTTCCTGATTTTGGGCTTAACAGCCCCATGAATGTACATTGATCAAAGTCCTTCAATTGTGGTTCCTGGAACATTTTCGCACCTCTGACCTGCTGGAAGAAAAACTTCCGTCCCAGTCTAATGTCTTTGCTTCTTCTTTGAGTTCTTCTTACATGAAATTCAGTTTCAAGGTTCAAGATTCAGTTTATTCATATAGCGGCAATTTACAGCACATGTCATCTCAAGGCACTTTCCAAGAAAATAATTTCATTCTTTCATTCATTTCTTGATGCCGTCTGCAGCGTGCTCCACCAAAAGGTTCGGATTTGCTACCACCTTCTTTCCCTTTTCCTTTAACATGACTTCTTTGAATGTCCTTTTTCTTCTTTTGACTCTTCCTTTGGGACCACAGTCGTAAAACTAAACAACTAATATCTGTCCTTCTTCGCACATTCTGCATCATGAATTTCAAATACAAACACTGTTAATGTTGTTAAGTTTTTAGGTGTGCAGTCTTTTAAAATTGTGTTACATATTTATTGCACTTTTGCTAATTATTTTATATATTTTATCTATTGCATTAAAAATCCCGGTAAAACACATTTAGGTTTGTTGGAATATTGTGATAATACATTGCTGCTGACATAACATAGCATAACGAACATATAACCCAGCAGTTCCTCCCTCTGCTGTAATCTTCACGACTTTCTTACAATGTGTATCATAATTAAGAGTTAATCTATTGAGACTTGTCACATTTTGCTTGTGGAGATGAACGCACTATATTCAACACTAACATCAGAGGCATATTAAAGTAAAATAATAATGCTGTGAGCATATGGGGGCAGTTCCATACATGACACCAAAAGACAAGCTCAGTCTATGATAGTCGACAGCGGATGTGTGTTTCTGTGAACACCAGATGTGTGTTGCAGTGTGCTATTTTCACAGCCGAAGTGCAGATGCAGGAGTGTGGACTCAGATTTTTCACTTTTTAATACGGGTCGCGCAAGATTTACATTTATTTACCCTGAAGACTCATCTGAATGACGCTCAGTTTCAGCAGTATTCCAACGAAGTTTGCTCCCAGTGGACGCCACCTAACATCTCGCAGAGTCCTGCTTAACATTCAAATCATGACCCTCTTAGCTAGTTTTAAAAAAAGAAAAAAAGAAAAGAAATGTCAGGTCATTATAGATTGCAATTTTTGCCAGGGTAAAGCGAATACATGAAACCTTTATTACCCACAAGGCAGAGCAGAGAGACAAGACACCTTCAGAATAATTCCTTTCTTCTCTTAGTTTACTACTGGTCAGATCAGACGATCTTCCAGCTCTCTCATCCCCCCAACCGCCCCATCAACTCAGAGCTTCCTTTACAACTTCCTGAGCCAGTCACGTCAGGGTCACTGCCTAATCACATTAGGGCTTGATCAAAGTTTCAGGAGCAAGAGGGAGAGCGGGAGAACCTCATTTCTCACAGTGCAGGGATTAAACCTCAAGCACCATCTCAGAATCATCAGCATAAGGCCACGTCTCCGGGGCCCCTCAAAAGGCTTCAGATGAGTGGTGGGCGGCGAGCGGGATGATGAACCCGCTGTAATCTGGTTGACAGAATATAGAGAGCAAATCCAGGATCCACACGTCAAGACGAGAAAGATGGCTGGCTCGATGAAAATATAAGATAAAATACAGTGAGTAAATCACCTCTATTGATGTCTGAGGGAAGGGTAATCAAATGGTCTTAACTTTTCCAGCAAGGGTGCACGGCTGGTGAGGCGGCTCCCAGAAATTCCTGGCAATAGGTCACGGGAGGAGCTAGCGGCTTCCAAATTATTTGAACGATATCTTACTGTGACGCAGTATCGGGCAAAAGCATTCATACCACTTGAAACCTTTTCTATGTGTCAAGGTTTGAACTCTACAGCTAAATTCATTTAATTAAGATTATTTTTATTTTTTTTGCAACAGATCAACACAAAAGACTTTGTACTTGTAAAGTGAAAGAAAAATGATTGTTTTCATCTAACCATCCATTATCTCCAGCTGTCATTATACGTTTAAGTTTGGGTAAATTATGTACAACTGAAACTCTTAAAGTATTCATTTGTATTCATGCCTTTTGATGCTGAACCCCCTAAATAAAATATAGTTTAAACAGTTTCCTTCAGGACTAACCCAGTTCGTAGAGAATACACATCCCCACATTGGCAGATGGTGGTGGCAGCATAAGACTGTGGTGTTGCTGTAATCCAAGAGGTACCTTGAAGTTGAATAATGTGAAGACTTTTGAAGCTAAATAAAGGAAAATCCTGGAAAAAGTCACAGCTCCGATCTGAGACGGAGAAGTGGATACACTTTCAAGCTGTGCATCGATGCAAAACAAACAGCCAGAGCTGCAGCTGAATAGTTTCGGTCACAGCTTGTTTGACTGGACTGGTCAATGTATAGACCTATGTGTATCTGACAATCTTTTGGTAGACTTTAAAATAGCTTTGTTGCATAAGAAATCAATTAAAAATTCACGGGGGTGGTGAGGGGGCGGCAGATACTTGAGCACAGGAAGTATCAAACCAAAGGAAAGAAAACGTAAAACGAACATTTAGCTCTTATTGAACAACAGTCATTAAGTTGTAAAGCAATCATAACACATATGACTTGAGTTTAAAGTTGAATAATTTTTAGCCTAATCAAGATTTTAAAAAAGCTCTCAGCTCTTTCTATTTCAATTTTTTTTTAAATCTTTTCTTACCCTGACAACCACATTCTGCTGAAATTAACAGTCTTTTCAGCAGTAATTCAATTGCTCTCGTCTCTCTACCTGCTTGTGTTCAGACACACGGTGAGGATACATCAAATAAAAACCATTGGGTCTTAGTATCTTTCTACAAGTCATGCTATATGAAGAAATAACGTTTTTCCACAGTCCAGTAGTGTTCACCCACTGGAGTTTTTTTTTTTCTTCCTCTTTCGGTTCTGTTTGATAATGTTTCTCTGTGCCTGTGAATTTAAAAAAGGAATTACATGTCTGGGCTCCAGAGTGGGTGATAGAGCATCCCACCCATTTTTCATCAGCGGCCATGCTCTGTCTTTTCCCTTTTCAATTATGGCAATAGGTATACATCTTAGTAAACTATGTTTTTACTGGTGCTGATGACATAAACAAAAAGAGAACTTCATCACTCACCATATTATCTACGTAAATGAGTAATCTGTCCTTTGAGGCGTAGTTAGGCGTATTAAGCAAGTACTTGTATGATATTACTGTCTCTGAAATGGTGAATTTGTTCTCTTGTGTTTTGCAGAAGAAAAAAAAGGTATAAATAAGAAAAACAAGAACAAAAATATTGATGATTCCTGTAAAAAAAACTGCCAAAAGTCTTACTAAAAAGCACCTACACAAAGTCTGAGTGTGGGCTTAACTCTCAGTATAAATGACAGACAAAATTCTCTAATGGCATTAAAGTTACAACAATCACTTGCTGTAGCCTCACATACATTTTTATAGTTGTTTTTTAAAAGGCCTTTGTTGTATTGAAATAACAACCAGGTATTATCTAGCTGTACCAAGTAAGTATCAGGGGACATTGGAGAAGTTTTGTATGCCACGATTAACTGTAAAAGGAGTTGAGTGTTATAAAGAGCCATCTCAAGTATATTCAAATCAAATCAAACTTAAAGCAAGGACATTCAGCAGATGTCAAATATAAAAAATTATGAAATAAAATAAATAAAAAACATTTACGCTTTTTGTAGTGATGAGTGAAACTCCAAAGGGAAAACTACATTTTAAATATATAAGGAAGGACAGTATTTATTAGTAAATTCTGCATCTGAAAGCAGAGAGTGGTTCTTAACTTGTGGTTGCTTGAAGGTTTTTGTTCTGCATTCACTGTTGTGTCTGATGCTGATGCATCACTTTGCCTTTTTGTGCAAAACTATTAAAACCTTTGTGTTGAGACCTCCATCGCCCAACTAAAGTTCTTCCAAACATAAATAAATGGTAAAATGGAAGGGTACATGGACGGAACATGTATATGGCCTTTCCAGTCATTTTAGCCAGTCTTTATACAATAAACTAATTCACCTATTGCACACACTGACACACCTATATGCAGATCAGTGGGTAACTAGGAGTAAAGTGCCTTGCGCCACATTCATTGCTAAGTTCAATAAAGCTAAATAATTGCTGATAAAATATGTGTATGTTTTGTATGTAGTGATCATGCTCACTAATGACTGGCTTCAAACTTACAGTATGTCACATACACATACTGCTAATAAAGTTGGTATTTTAGTGCTTCAATTGGACTCACATTACAGGATCTTTGTCCTGTCTCTGTACCTTAAATGTATGAAAAAGTTTTTGCAGAAACTTTTAGATTATTGTACATGTTTATATTTAGATTTATGCATTTAGCAGACACTGCTTTTGTCCAAAGCGTCTTACGACATTCAACTGAAACACAGATTTCACAAGTACCATGCATTGAGTGCTAAATGCTATCAGGAAGTACTGAGTGGATGTAGATCACAAAAAAGATCCCTGCAGAATGTAAATAGGGGCTACTCCTCACTCAATTGATTGGAGGAAAACTAAACAGTTAAAAAATCCATTATATCTCCCCCATCATACCTATGAGGACATGACTTCAGTTTAACCTTGATATGCCTTTAGCAGTATAGCATAAAATCTCCTCCAGCTCAGCCAGGTTTTCACAGATGTTTCAGAATCACGAGCAAAACAGCTGCTCAAATATCACAACAATGACACAACTGTGACATTATTCAATCTGCACAGGAAAGGATTCACTCACCTCAGCATGCTTTAAAACCAAAATGTAACGATGGAACAGACCATTGCTTAAAAAATAATAACAATAATAATAATACTCTGATTTTTGTAGCTGCTCAATCAATCTTTAAATCTGGAATGAAAATAAAACATACACCAGATGTATCCGGAGAAGTGACAGACTAAACATTAAACCGAATAAAATGCACTATTTAATTTGAGATATTTTGCACTCATAAAATGTGGCACACATAATTCAAGGATGAAAAAATCTATTCTAACCCGTGCACTGGACGCAATTTTTGGTGAAAAGTCACCAAACTCTAAAGTAAGAGAAATTTGGGCTATTGATGTTAGATAGTCTGTTTTAAAAAAAATGTGTTACTCTGAGCACAATTGTAAGAACCTAAGCAAATACTATATACACCTAAAAGTATTTATTTCTTCAAGAAAGTAAATTAAAGTTTGGTAGTGCAAACAGGTCAAGCTTTTTTCTTTTAATCTTTGCTATATAAAGTTAAATTAATTTTCCTTTCTATTAGCTCATTCAGTGTAAATGCAGAAGAGCAAACAGAAGTGCTCAATTTTTTAGGGGTTGTTTCTTTGTCACATTTGGCCTTCAGCATCTGCTTCAGAAATCTTTAATAGCCAGCTGTCTGGGGGCTTGAAGAAAAAGCTTTTTAACCCGTCAGTAGGTAGGCAGGCTTTTATATTTTTCACACACACAAATATCAACCAGCGAGCTTTTTGATCCAAACAACTAAAAGCTAACTGTTCAGTGAAGCGTCAAAAACAAACATCACTGCAATAATTAATGAAACTGGACTGCAATATCTAAAATGGAAAAAATAAGAAGGTGTGTGAGTGTTTGGCTTTGTGAGGAAAAGTAAGTTTCAGAAATCACAACTTTCATTTCAAAGTATTTGGGTGCGGTAAAAAAATTATTTTGATTGATAAGTAGAGGTTCTTTTGGCATGCAGTTTTTCTTTGGCTGAGAGCCAAAAAGTTAATTCCACACTCTGCCTACATGATGACAAGACAGGGAAGTTTAACATCAGTAAAATTCACAGTGTGAATTCTCACCAAGCTCCTACTGACGTGATGAATTTTTATGATAGAGCCGCAGACTAACAACGATGCGTCCTCTGATTGAGAGATTACAGTCCCGTCAGCAGCCGGAGGTAAAAACATCGCTGGGGTTTCAGTCAAAACATCCATTTACAGCTTATACAACAGTATGTCAATTCACCTCATCTATGAAAATACATTTTTCAAATTAAATTTGGGAATAAAGACTCAAAACCAGATAAAGTTACCATTCAAAAACATAGGATATAAATTCTCCACAGTTCCAGTAAGAAGTTTACGCACATGGTGTAAAGGTCTTATTATTTTGGGCTTTATTTGATGTATTTTAGCACAATTTGTTTCCAAAGTTAATGATCAACATAACACTGAAACACCTGAAACAGGTGGATAGGTTTGAAGTTTTCAGATTTTTACAGATTACATACAAATTTATATATTCTGCTTTTTCATTTCTTGTTTAAGTGTTGCTTAGCAAGTTGGACGTTAACCACTTACTGTCTATAGATTTCACCACTCTTTTAGGCAAAGTTAATTTAAATTGTTTGGTTCTCTGGTATAAACCCAGCTTTTATTCATTTCTAGCATGGCTGAAGTTAAGACTTGGAAATGCTATTCCAGAAGCATGCTTTGAGCCTGCATTATCAATACCACGTTTATCCAGTTAGAACCTCCAACTATGTTCCATCCTCAAACATCAAACCCAAAAGTCATCTTAAAAGATAAGAGAAGATATAGATTGTTGTTCAAAAATTGAACAGAAGGTGCACATGGTCAGGTGTAGCAAAAAAGACATGGTGCCTTTTCTCACCATGATTATAAGTATACTGGAGTCGAATTAGGTCTTTTACACTTACAAACACTGTTCCAGCATATCTTGACATTGTGCAACATTCATGTTCATCATGTTCCCCTAAAACCTAAAAATTCAACATTTAGGTGGAAATAAATCTCAATTTAATTTAACAATAATAGACATGATGAAACAATGTAAATATCTTATTATAACGGTTAATCTGGCAACTTAAATCTACAACATGCGTATAATAAGTAAAATACAGGTGATGGCCGTGGAATGGCTAACAAGTGTGTCTTTGAGATGTTGGAAATGAAATAGATAATAAAAGGTTTCCTCTCTGAATCACTAAACTGTTGTGAATCTGTGTGAATTAGGATTTGGATCTCGTCTCTTCAGGCAAATTATACCCACTGTCTTTTTTGGGGCTTGTCCTCTGTAGTTTGCTGCTCGGCTGAATGTGTTTATTTATCCGTGGGGGAGCACAATCAAGGGGAAATTGCATGTTCGTGGCACAGATAACACAGACTGGCCACCAGCAGGAGACACTTTTGCCGAGGCCAATTTTTCTCTGAAGCAAACTGTCACCAAGTTTTTTTCTTCCAGCTCGAGTATTCTCTAGATTATACCGTCTCCCTGGGTCCATGTTTGAAGCAATAACCACAGGCTATTTAGAACTAATTTACTCTATCCGCTTCATATATAATGTCAGGTTAATATACCTAAAAATAACAACAACAACAAAAACAAAAAAAACAACAGTAAAAAGTAGATGTATTCTGATCATACAGAACTTTGAGCAATTAAATCTTTTTTCTTTCTATACATACAAATGCAACCAGGGTCTAATGAGATGGTACTGCAGACATCTTAAGCTGGTGTTTGGAAGGGTTTGGTTTTATTTATTTATTCAGCTTCATCTATTCTGCACACAGATAATGTCTGGCAAGATCAGGCCTCGGTCGTCCGTAACCTGCATAGGAAAGAGGCTCGGTGAAAGGTGACCCCTTCTGAGAATCATCACGAGCGGCGCAGGGTTTGACTTTGATTTATTCTCCATATCATAACAGATTTATAAGTGAAGCGAGTGCCGTTGTGCAGAGCGCCAATCCAAACAGGCTCTGTCATGAAAACAACAAAAACGAAGAATACAAGTTGACATATCACTCCTACAGTGTATGCTGGTGAAAACTTGTTGGAATGCTAATTATTTGAGATGACTCTCCCCTCTGTGGTTCGTCTAAGCAGGGAGGGTTTCATGCGGCACGGCTGAGCAGCTGACTTACTCGCAAGCTGACTGGGACAGCAAGGAAATGAAGCAAATAATGGTGTGATTTGGAATACTCGAGCAGCATACGGCAGGTGGAAACAAGGAGGGAGGCTCTAATTTCGCTCTTGAGCCAGCTGGTCCTGAAGCAGCGATGCAGTCTAGCGTGCTGACCACTCTGCTTCCCACTGAGTTTTTCTTTTTTCCCAGCCACAGGAGTTGTGCCAAGGGGTGTGGTACCCCGCTCTAAAGCGCCTTCCTCTCTTCTCCCAGTGTATTATCGTAACATAATCATGTGCGGGACATCTATTGATCTGTTACAATTCCATTGGAGCCGCCAAACGGTGTCCTCCGGCAAAGCTCTTGCCAACAGAGATATGATGACACCTATTAGATTACGCTGATATTCAAATGCACTGTGGATTTATGAGGCGCATGCTGCTTCCTCAGACTTATTTCTAGTTGGTAATTTAACCACTTGTCACACTGTCCCAGAAGTCCCTCAATGTCATGCTAATTAATTATTTATCATTAACTAAACACACTAATTAATTGTCAGTTTAAGGGCGCGCTTTAATGGCAGACATGCCCAATCTGTCTCAAGGGATCACTTTCATCATAGTATACATACTGATTATTTATTAATATCCTGCTAATTCTCTTTAGGATAGACAGAGTGAAGGTCAGCGGAGGGGGAAAAAAGGCATGGCAATTTGTCAGTGAGGCCTGCTGACATTTATCTCTTCCAATGGACTTTTAAGATCTGTTTAGAGGGATGTCTTCACTCCTGTTCTTAAAGTGAATGTCAAGGACACCAGGAATGCCATAGCTCATTACTGGCCCTATTTAGTCTAAGGTTGCAACCTTATCAAAATAAAATGCATTAAACCAATAAAAAAAAAAAAATGAAAGAAACAAACATCTGTTATTTTCTTTATTTTCCTGCTCTGGGTAGCTGCCTGTTGCATAAGCTACTTGCATGTGAGATAAAGAGTGTTTTGTTAGGCTTAAAAGGTTTAATTTTATGTCCGAGATCAACTTAATCTCAATAGGTGTGTTCAGTGTTGGTAACCACACCTAGGCCTACCGGCCTACTTATAGACTCAATAGACACAATAGAGGTCGGTTTCAAAAGATGTACAGAATTAAAAAAAAACTTGTTATGACCGAATTAATCCATCCATTAGTATGGAAAAGATTATAAAAACTGTTCAAAGACTTTTTTTTTACCATTGTAAGAGCCATTGTTCACAGATAGATAAACTTGGAAGTGTTCAGGATGATTCTGAATTGCCACATCCGAACCTGGATTATCAACACTATCTAATGGGACCAATAATTCTGCACTCAACCAGAAAAGGCTAAAGAAGAATGTCAGTCATTAGCCATCAGTGATTTGTGACCTTAAGATAAAGAAAAGTTCAATACTAAGCAGGACAAGGATCCAAAGAACATCTAGTCCACTTTTAAATAAAGATTCTCGAGAGACCTTGTCAAAGTCCTGGCCTTAACATGAGGAAGATGCTGTGTTAGGACTTTGAAGAGACCTACAAATGTGTAACAAAACCTTAAAACCTTTTTTAACAACAAAGTTTTTAAACAGTGTTTCTTAGGGTTTTTTGGGCTAGTTTTAAATGGGTGTTATCACAGTACCCCCAATTAAACTGACAGAAATCTGATATCGGAGTGAAAAAGTCAGGATGATAATTGATGACTGGGCAAGTCGGGCCCTGCATTGCACAAATATAGACTTTATTACCGGGTCTCAGAATCATTAAAATTCTGGCAGTCTTGCTGATCAGGTTTCAAAAAATAGATTGACATTTTTGTTGATTATTAACTTAGAGGTCTAATTGGTTTTGGAAATATGCCCTGTTTTTTAACCTCACTTTATTTTACCTGGAATAAACAGGCATTGATGTGCATCACTAGGCAAATAATAACATCCTATTATATTTATTTACATATATGGTGGAATCTACACTTTTGAACAACTGCTACGATTTAAATATGTGGATATTTCCACACTACAAAACTGAGATTCATGGTTTTTGGGAAATTTGGACAAAAAATGTCTGAAAATTATATTATGCTTTATATCGATTGTTAACTTGATTGTTAGGTTATAATAATTTTAGAATGCTGCTGGCAACATTTTTATGTTTTTAGTTATGAAATGTGCTTTGAGAGTTGTTGACTCTTAAAAAACAGAATCTTATTGGTTTCTTTTTTATTCTTATTAATTTAAATTGTTTTTTTTTTCTCAAATCCTTGTCTTGAGTATAAAGCACTGATGATGTTTTCTGTTTTTTTATATTTACTATTACTTTATTTTCTATGTTAATTACCTTGTCAAATTTCAGATATAAATAAAATGTATGTGTCACAATATCAATTGCCAAACTTCAAACAACTTAATGACATTTTTCAGAAGCTTGAGCCCACTGTAAATGTCATGTCGCGAAGCATAGCTAAAAGAAATCCAGAACAAAGCAGAGATTAAGTCTAGCAAGACTTGAGTTTCTATTGAATTATGCCTATATTATTCATGTATAATATAAAATATTCATGTATTTACAAGGGCTGGATAGTGGCGCAGTGGTTAACACTGTTGGTGTGCAGTAAGAATGTTCTGGGTTCAATTCCACCTTGGGTCTTTTTGCATGGACTTTGCATATTCTCCATGTGCATGTGTCTCTCTGGGTACTCTGGCTTCCTCCCACAGTCCAAAATCATTGGGCACTCTGAATTGTCCTTACTGTAGGTGTGAGTGTGTGTATGAGGGGTTCTTTGTCCTGTATGTCTCTGTGTTGCCCTCCGATGGAAAGGCGTCTGTGCAGGGTGTACCCCTGCCTCTTCCCCATTGTAAGCTGGAGATTGGCGCCAGCAGACCCCTGCGACCGCACAAGGACAAGCAGGTTAGCTAATGGATGTATAAAAAAACAAGGGTTTTTGAAATAGTGACAACGCACCATCTTACGATTTCTCATGTGAACCACTTGCTACTTGATGCTTATTTTTTTAGCAGTCCGGGAACATAAGGTTTAAAAACTATTAATGTAAAAGCAATAAAAGGGCAACAGGGTATTTGGTATGGACAAAAAAAAAGATAATGCAACAAAATAATATTTTGCCAATTTCTTAAAGGTTTTTACCGTCCCTGTTGTTCAACAAGTAGGTTCTGCCTTTTTATTTGCTGTTGAACTGCCGATTTTTGTGTCAAACAACACTTGTGGGAGTTATTAAAGAAATGCAATCTAATTCATTTTTTACTTCATAAATCCAAATTAATACACCATTTTATTAATATCTCCACATTTCAGAGGATGTTTTTTTATTTTTGTAATGTGTATAATTAAAATACCTCCATGTGAAAGCATTGCTACTTGCTTTGATCGTGATTTAGATGAATTATGCATGAATATTCTAATATATTTCCCCAAAAGCCTGAAAGATACCCAGTTAAAATCTTAGCAAATTCTATCAATGCAGAGACACTATAATTTAACAGGTTGAAAGTCTTATTGCAAATTCTAATTGTTTTTAGTTTTTTTTCCATCTCATAGTGTATTTTACCAAAGCAAATGAACTGGTTATTTGTTTTTGTTTTTTATAAATATTATGGTGAAGATCATCTTGTAGAGTTTCATACAGGCTTCCTATGGTTTTAGTGTCATGTGTAATAGCATAAAACTATAAGGTCAATTGAGAGTGCTCCACACTTTTTGACACTTTTCTTTCACAGTGTATGTATATATCATATTATGATGCAACTTTGCATCCATAATTCATCAGTGACATAAGGGATGAGTCTAAGTAACAAAATGACATAAGTTTGCAAAGGGTGTGAATATCCTCATCAAGTAAATACTGCGTTTAAATGCTATTTAAATTGTTTACCCAGGCCACAATAATATAATTTTTTTTATCAGCAAATTAATTGGAAACAGGAAATACCTTATGCAGACCAATAAGAAAAACAATTTTAGCCAGGGTAATGCCTGGAAATGAAACATTGTGATAAACAACAGAGCTCCTGCGGATAGTTAAAAATACGTTTCTGCTATACAATGTTCATAAAGCTTTTGCCACTGTGTAGCTCATAAATAAAAGCATTTTAGATGGCCTAAGTAAAATCTGGGACACTGGGCTATTAATGGTCAAGGGACTCCTCTCCTGGGGCAACAGTGTTAATCGGAGCAATAGGTCTCCTTGCTGCTGGATCAATGTCAGCACAAATTTCAGATTGCTTTCCTGATGCGCGCCAAGTTATCTGTGATTCAACTTTAATAGGATATTGAACGGAGCCAGCATTTAGGGCGCAGAGCTGTATTTCACGTTATTGACAATCAAACGCAAACAACTTTCTCATTAGCATGCATTAGGAAAACAACAAATTAATCTTGACAACAGCAGTGGGGAACATGACTGCTGTTACATGCTTGTTTAAGCAAACATACCATATAGTGACTTAGTGTATAAGAGAGAAAAAGAGAGAGATAGGGGGACTTTTGGGAAATGAAGCCTGCAAAGAAATTACCCTGGACAAAATGCTACTGTGCTAACTCAAGGGGAATTCAGAAGAGAAGCAGAAACGAGATAGCCTGTTTTCTAAATATAAATGGAACATTGCATGATAAAACAATCTACGATTTTGTCTTAAATCTTTCAAGACCTCTGTGAAGCATGACCACCCCGACTGTCATTTTGGATGAAATCATAGCTTCCAGCATGAATGCAACTTCATAGATTTGTAGGGCGTAAATTCAATGCCTTTGTCCTGCAGAGCAGCAACAGTCTACATGGCTGGAGTGCTGGTGGTTACTAAACACCTAATATCTATCACTTTTCACATTTACTTTTCCATGTAATTACAATGAGACGCGCAGACTGAAAGCTTCAGCTGTGAAAATGCTATGCTGCAATTATCGCAGAACCCAGATGTGTGTGGCTGTTGTCCTCCAAACAAGCTCATCCCGCCGTTATGTATTTGCTTTGACACTTCCGCACCCAAAATCCAGTGCTGGGATGACAAAATGAGTGGTCGCAATTCAAACTGGGCGTATTAAATCAGATGGCATTACGCTGCATCTGAAAGTCAAGTGCTTTGTCAACAAGGACAGAAGAGGAGAGACACAGAGGCGGCCAACATCAGGAGAAAGATTTAACGTCCACATATTATACAAACACGTATTTTAAGGGGTGGGGGGTAAAGTGCTCCCAGGATGGCAGGCTGCTGAAAGGGAAGGTAAATGTAGATTATCCTCCACAGAGACTAGGCTGAACATGTGGATTAAGTGAACTTTACTTTATGCCTGCAAAAGATGGAGAAGAGAAGACTAAAAAAAGAGGACAGAAGTAAGATGAATGCAATAAAAGAGAAAATTTCTGCAACTAGGAACAGCTACAGTTGAATATTTTTATATACTCAAACAGGATGTTAACATTTTGATAGTTTTTTTGATAAATATTTGCAAACTATTATAGAATTTATCGAAGAAAACGTGCATACACTTAGTTCTCCTTGGTGCTGTTAGTTTCCCCTTAGTTTTTTAAAGCTTACTTAAACCTTCATGACATAGAATCAACAAGGTGCTGGAAACCTTCCGCAGAGATGTTTGTTCGTACTGACGACGCAGTTCCGCGCAGTTTCTGCTGATTTTTCTGACCGCAAATTTAATGGAAATCTCTTTTTCAAGTATATCCCAATGGTGCTGTATTGGATTGAAGTCTGGTGACTATAGAGACCACTTGGGTACATTTCGCTTACTGTCAAGTTCAAAGTAAGCACTCTGATTTTCTAAAACGTTGCATTTTCCGATACACCTTTTGTTCATTCAGATGGACATTGCCAGGAGTAGAACTTGAGTAAGTATTTAACTTGAATATGTGGCCCAAACACCACTGCAGCAATCATACATGCTTTCAATATGCTTATACAACATTGTGATTGTTGCAGCTAAAATAGAGACTCAGACCAAGCATCATCTGTTATTGTCCAGATTTTCTTTCAGGTTTTGCGGTTTCTTGTTGTGCGCTGACATAATGAACACCCAGAGCAGTCCTTTGCTTCAAGGCTTTACAATTGTTCAGACATGGTATTCCATAAACCTTGGTTGCAACAAGCATTTTTTCTTTTGCCATTTTTGCCTTTCTGTTATATCGAACCAGTCTATATATTCTCCCCATGAATCAATGTAGCATTTTTTTCCACACAGCTGCTGCTCCCTGGATATTTTCTTTTTTCGTCTGGCCATTTTCAGCAAGTACGAGATGGTTGACAGGGTACACAGTAGATCAGTGGTTCCTGAAATACTCTGTGGCACAACCATCCCACGCTCAAAGTAGTAATTCCTTTCTTTTCCATTTTGAGACTCAATTTTTGACTTGTAATCATTTGATTTAGTGCGTAGATATTTGTATAACATACAATGTGCAGTTTATGAGTGTGAGTTATACATTTTCTGAAAAGGAGATATAAAGTAGTAAGCTTAAGAAAATGTACTCTTTGCTCCAAACTCCCATTAAAGGGGTTAGTGTGTTTGGTTTCGTCTCTTAGACATTAAAATGAACTGTTCATCTCGAACACTAACACAAAAAACGACTAAAAAATGAATGCCTTTAGAAGTGCAGTGGACTTTGTATATTTGGATTTCCATATTTATTTCCTGTTTGTTTTCAATATATTTTTGTGAAAAGTAACTAATTATTTGTGTAAACTTTGAGTACATCCTCACTTTTTTGTTAGGCATAATCTTAAACATTCAAAAGAAAATCCAGTTCGCAAAGCATTACAATTAATTTAGATATTTTATGCTGTTCATTGCCGGTAGTGAAGATACAGAAGTACCTAGCTTAGGCAGTTGCACAGATGCCTGAGCGTCAGCGCCAATGCTAGGTCGTACATAAACAGAAGCACAGGAAAGGGGTTAAACTCTCCCTGACAGACATGAGCACAGTTTCATTGACATTTAGCACAACCCCTGTGATGAGAGCCTTTTTGTTTTCTTCCTCTCCGTTGGATGCAAGGCCGAAGCCAAAAGAAGAGTCAGTCCTGAACGGCTAAAATCTTCAGTATGCAGTCAAATTATGATCACAGCAGTTTTTTTGTTTTTTTTACGAGTTCTAGATTGTTAGAAAATTGGCGCGATGACTTTACAAAACCTTAAAAAAATATTAGTATCTTTTCATCTAAGATGTAGCTTTAAATTGAATTCACTAAGTTAGATAGTTTTGATTTTACTGGTGTTGTATCATAGCTGCTGTAACCCAACTTGTTCCACAAGTGTTCTTGCTATGCAAAGAGGACTATCAAACAGATGTTGTTATGCAACCTACCATTAAAGGTTTTAAAGTTTACAGCATATATATATATATATATATATATATATATGTATGCATGTTCATATGTTCCCACTACCATTCAGAATCATTAGTTGAAAACACAAAAACATTATTTTATAAGCTTTCGTAATTTATTTTAAATAACCACTTGCTTTAGAAAATACTAAAGCTAACATTAGATCACGCAGCTACACGTCTGTGTTGTCAGTAAAAATGAAAATACTGTCGGATGTTGTCCGTCATATGTGCTCTATAAAGAAAGCCCTGTTGCATTTTTTTTATTTTTAGGTCTGTCTCTGTAAAGACAGACTAACCAGCTACTTTATTATAAGCTATTCAGCTGCTTGCAAGACAAACAGCGAATTGACCTTGTGGCAACTTGCAACATTTAGAGATCTCCATGTAGGTAAGACATGTTTAAATCGAGCATCAGAATAAGAAAAGGAACATATTTGTGAGTCTGTATGTAGCAAAGTAGTTGGTGCCAACAGGCTGGTATTATAAAATGTCAGTGTACTGAGGTTTTCACGCACAACCATCTCAGGTTTGCAGAGCATGGTCTGAAAAAAAGAACATATCTAGTGAGCCACAGTGATGTGGATACAATAAATTGCTTATGTCACAGATAGGAACAGAACTCAAAGGCTTGTTTGAGATGAGAAAAAACGCAACAGCAGCTCAAACAACCACAACTAAGACATTAAGAATACCATTCCTATAAGAAGAAAATGTCAAACCTTTAAAGTAGATGGGCTTGTACCAGAGGAAGATCAGTCTGGGTGCAACTCCTCTTAGCAAAAAAGAGGAAATTAAGTATCCTTTACACAGGCTCTTTAAAAGTGAACAATAAAAGGCTGAAAAGATTCTGCCAGGTACAAAAAAATAAATAAATAAATAAACATAACGTTTTCAGCTGCAAGATTCAGATGGTTTGGTCGGCATCTAGAGTAACATACATGGAAGTGTGGATTCCTTCCGCATTGTATCAATTTTCTATTATTATGGTAAAGCAGTAACCATGTGGGCTGTACACTGTTGGTATACTTTGAGCCCCTTTGTTAAACAGAGCATCCTTTAAACACCACAGACTAGCTTAAGGAAGCATGATACTGCTGAAGGTATTAGGGGCCCTAACCTCGTATAAGTTTGGAGTTAAAGGTTAACATGGCGGGGTTGGTAGTACAACTAAAGTTCACTTTGGGTATTTAGCTTAATATGTGTTAGCCAGGTATGGTGGCCTACAAAAGGTGAATCGTTACTTCTGTGCGAACTTTGTTAGTCTTACCCATGCTGAGTTGTCTTTTGAGGTGTGATATTGCTTGAATAGAAATGGCAAAAGGTAATTTAGGTGAAAAACGTTAAATCACCAAAGTTTATATTAGCTCTAAATAATAGTGTTCAGACATAACAAAACTTGCTGCACAGGCCAGAAAGAACTGTTGAGATTTGGAGAGTATTAACTTTAATTATTTAGCATTCTCTATCACTGCACTGCCTTTTGTTTTATAAGCATAGTGTCCAATGTTAAGGTACATAAGCTGCAATGAAAGAACATGCACTCACACAAAATGTTCATGTGGTGCACTTGCTGTTAAAATAGCTTAAAGGCCATTTGTTAAATGACTACGTGTCCGTCCCAAGAGGAAGCTGAGAGCTAAACATCATCATCCAGTGAGGCATTGCTCAGGCGGTTCTCACTACCAACTTATATAGATACAGACGAAAATATCACACCTGTCATAACATCTTAGCGCCGGTATCCCTAATTCTGCTTGCTTGAATATAGCTTACGGTAAAGTGAGGGAGGAACAAAAAAAAAACACCAGAGCGGAATGACAGAAAAGTGATGATAAAATGACAGAGAAAAATCGTGTACGTGGTAATAAACTTGAAAAAGGAGCGAGGGAATAGCCAAGTGTGTGACATTATACATAATTCAGAATAAGGGCCAAGAGTCCGGCCAAGTGGACAGATGAGACCCTCATGTTCGGACTGCGCCAGGGGTAAATATTCTGCATGACATTTGTGCTGTATTCAGTCTCCATCGGCTGGATTGCTGCATACTGACATTTCCATCCAAGGCACACTGGCTGTGTTTTTTACAATCCTTTCAAAAATACAAGTTTGCAGACAATGACTGCAATCACATTTTTGTGAAATGTGCATGTAAGGATACTACAGCCTCAGAAATATCCTATTTAACAATGTCTGATTAGCGATATATGCTTTAGGCCGTATATACTGTTCCTGCTATCAATCAGTGACTGTCTGTGTAGACATGCCTTTAACCTCAGATTTACCTCAGTCACAGGGAAAAACAGGTCTGCACCCTGAAATGATTAAAGTGAAAATCTTTGATATAAACTTAGCTTAGAATATCTTTTAAAGACCAGGGTTTTACATAGGTTAGAGAAAAGCAGGGGAACCATAGGAAGAAAAATCTATTGAAGTAGGTTTTTATAATCGGATATATATTTCTTACCCTTATATTGGGTTCAACAAACAAAAATTTACCATAAGGTAAAAAAATAGCTAAACGCAGCAGTAATTTCCAGTTGCTTATTACAGAGAGTATAATTAACAACACAAGCTGATATTTGG
This sequence comes from Orestias chungarensis, assembly GCA_032876305.1. NCBI lineage: Eukaryota > Metazoa > Chordata > Actinopteri > Cyprinodontiformes > Cyprinodontidae > Orestias > Orestias chungarensis. The sequence continues at coordinate 1,404,406 of JAVLVB010000802.1, read as the reverse complement.
TGGTAAAAATAGTTACTCTGTCTGTTCTGGTACCAAATATATGCATTGTAGATGTGGCTGCTATCCATTTAAAAATATTGGTTTTAAACCCAGTTTCTTCAATGACTCCAGGACCTTAAAACAACAATAAAATCGGTTTCAGTTTTGGTCGGTTTTGGTGGCCAGTGGACAAAAGCGGAAGGGTTTTGCCTGTAAGAAGACTGCATTTCCCATAAGGACCTGCAGTTGGATTGATGTATATTTCTGTTTCCAGTCGCTGTGTTAATAATAAATAGCGATGAGTTAATGAAGCTTATTGTGGTGAAACAATGTCATATGATGATGTTGAAAAAGAGAAATGGGAGAGGTGAAGTATGCCATAAACCAGTCAGCACATTTGTAGTTGTTTTGTGTGGCAGGGTTCCTCCCACCCTCCTAATATTTGCTTAGTGCCCCTTAAAGCCTCGGGCCATGACAGAGGTGTCATTCAACAAGCTGTAAGTCGACGTATAATCACAAATGTTTGAAAAGGTACTTAGTGTTGCTTTAAACCGCAAAAATGTCAAAGCTAAAATATTTAGATGTTTTAAAACGGTAAGTTTGGCAGCATAGTGCTGGTAACAACTACTTTTCAATTTAGACAGCACGGTTCTCTGTCTCAGCATTCACTAGATTTTCAATGCACATAGTGCCTTTTTGTAGAACAATAAACAAACTGTGTTTGCTGTAATTTTGAAGAAAATAGAAAATACATACCTCTAGAAACAGTGTGTCACAGCTGGGATTAACACCTAGAAACTTGCCTCTCTCTCTCTAGAAGAAGCTCCTATCCTTTCCAATAACTCACCTACTGTACATTACATCATTACTTCTACACTGATCCCTTGCTCAATCATTCTTAGGACTGTTGTATTTGGTTGCACAAAGTAGGTATGCAAAAAACGAAAATATGCCTGGTTTTTCATATTTCAATGTTAAAGAAACAGTGTTCCATTGATAAGTTATTGATATAGAAATACTGAATCTGTGAATATCTATCCAACTTTACCTAAGCTTAAGGTGTGCAAAGCCATTTCCGGGGCACGTAAAACAGACCAAAGAAATATTATAATCAAAATCAGTCCTGTTGCCTGTTTTTTGATTTCGTATTGATGATTATAGTCTAACATTGAAATATGAAAAACCAGGCATATTTTCGTTATTTGTGTTAGATTAATAAACGAAAAACAAAATAAAACGTCACTTTTTCTTTTCTCATTTTCTGATTGACAGTTGAAAATAGAAAGAACGAATGATACACGGATTAATGATACACTGTGATGGAGATTAGGGCTCCATCCCTAATGAATATTGATATTAATTAACATACACGGATTAGGCTATGTAACATGGTTTTGTCTTTCCATTTTTAGGTTAAATTTCGTAGTTGTTATATCTTGTGTTTAACTTGGAGTCATAAGTCTTCATTGCGGCGTAAAGTATTTGTAAAAAACACTCTGAAGGATAAATCTCACTTATGTGGAATGTTTTCAAAAATCTGACTTTTAAATAACTTAACGATGCTCATAAAATATTTGTTTCCCCCAAGTATTTTTTTACCCTTCAGATGAACTACATGTAGATCTAACTTTCATTTGTAAAGCTCACATTTGAGAATGAATTAAATTATTTTGTACCTCGTGTATTTTCTCCTTTTTTTTTTGGTCTACCAGTGTTTGCATTGCGGTGCTTTTCTCACAAACTAATTAAACCTTATGTATGAGGGGGATGAAGAAGCACAAGCCCATTATGTGACGACCTAAGAGCAAGCTTGGTTAAATTTTCAGAGGATTTTCCACTAATGCACCCATAAACTGGGAAACATGACAAAATAGAGAGCTTACATTGGCAGGCGAGATGACATGTGAAATTAAAGTGAGCTTAGCCAGGGAGTTTCATAATCACAGCTATCTGTATAGTGAAAGCCAGTCATCGTTACAGCAAGGTGTGAAAGAAAAAATCATTATGACAAATATGTGTTGTAACCAGGTAATACTGATAGCCAAATCAACAGACGGTATTGCTAAAAGTCATATCTTTATTATGATTATTTACATAAAAGTCAAATTATAAAAACATTGAGTGGAAAAACTTTACTTTTCCTCTAAGTAAAATAAATTTAAAAAAAACAAGCAAACGAACAAAAACAAAAAAAAATGTAAACTAATATGAGTTTAAAAAGTCAACCACCTTCGGTATCATCTATGAGATACACATTTAAACAAGGTAATATTGTAGGTGAAAGCTTGTCACAATCTGAACATGATGAATAAATTTCACTGTACTTCACCATGGACGTGCAACAGGTTGGTTTGTTGCAAGTGTGTGATGCTTGTAGGTAGCTATCTATTTGACGAACCACTGTTAAATCTATCTTATGAAGAATATTTGAAGTACTAAAGGTAATTTAAGTTTTTATGTTTCAAAAAGCTGGATCTTTACTTCTGTGTGAACTTTGTTAATCTTACCCATGCTGAGTTTTTTTATTTTAGGTGTAGTACTGCTTGAAAAGAAATAGAAAAAAGTAATTTCGGTGCGAAGTTAGAAATGAGCACTGTTTTTTATTAGCTTTGTATAATAATGTTAAGACATAAGAAAACTTGTTGCACAGCAAATGAACATGAACCCATGAAAGAGCTGTTAATATCTGGAAAGTATTAACTTGAATTATGTAGCATTTTCAGTAGGGCTTTTATTCATAAGCACTGTGGACAATATTATAATACATAAGATCTTAAATCCATAACTAGAGAGAGAATGTCACCACAACATCATAAGGCAAGATACACATGAACACACGCAGCCTTGTTTTCAAAAGCTAAATTGAAACCTCAAAAACGTTGTCACCTTCTACTTATATTCTGGTCCTTTACTTGAATTTTTCAGTTGTTTTTTTTATTTACAGTTAGTAGCCTTTAAGTTGAAAACAGTCCATCATTCTTTTAGAGAAGCGCACAGGTCTCCATCTTAACCAGTTTTTGATGAGTTTTATCGACATTTCAAGAAGGTCCTTGACATACGTCGCATCTTCGTGCCGTATACTGTACATTATATTGTCTACATCAGACGATATAAGATACGCCGCTGCTTAAATGTTGCTCCACAAGTCCTTACTTAATCAACTTCTTTTGTCTGCATTGCATATGATTGACTCAGTTTATAAATACCCAAAGTGGTTAACATGGCCGTGGTATTGGCTTTCCTTTGTTATTATTTAAGCAAAGGCTTATTTGGCCACTTGAGGGCACTTTCAGAAATTGCTAAACTGTATGCTTAGATGCTAAGATGAGCATTAAGAAAATATATTATAGGTTATAAAGACTGAAACAGTATAATATAATCAGCAATGTGTGTTTTTTATTTAATATTGTGTTTATTTCAATGAATAAATCATAAAAAAACTCCTAAATGTGGCAACTGATAGTTACCCTTTATCCAATTGGTACTCATGTGACCTTCTGACACGTGGCCCCCCTGGGCAGTTAGCTATGTTTACCATATTTGAAACTATCAATGTCAAACTGATCTTGATTGAATATGATTGTTTTTTTTTACCCGTCTCATGAAGATGGAATGATTTACACTAACTGAACCTTAATCTCCTGCCCAATTAAATCAAATGCCTAAAGAATAAGAATATTTCTTTAAGCAAAAAATCTTATGTGTCACCATTTTAGCAGAAGTTGTAAGAGCTTCAGTTTGTTCTAAGTAATTAAAAATTGTTATGTCTATGTTTAAATGCTTAGACACCTACACCACTAAAGGAACAACAATTTTCTTTCTTTTTTTTCGCCCTACATCTTTAAATCCTTGTTTGCTCATCATTAAAAAAAAAATCCTCCCTCCTCGTCCACAAAGACTGCATGAGCTGAGACTCATCTCCTATCGCTCCGTAATTTCAGTGCCCTTTGGGAAACGCTAGACAGTGTATATTGATTGATATGAACTGGATATAAGCTAAAATAAATGGTAAAGGGCTTGTTCTTGTATAGTGCTTCATGTAGTCCACAGGAACCCAAATACTTTATACTAGTTTAAGTCGTTTACACAATTACATGCTGATGGTGTTGAAGTGTTTAGACTGATAGAAGTAAAGCTGCGTTACATTTGGCACCACCGGCACTCTGACCACAACCAAAAGCGGTTGACATGCCCGTAGGCAATGTGGTTGAAGTGGTTGAAGTATTTTGGACACAACTGAGCAGAAGTTCAGACCGGCAACCTAGAGGTTATAGGATATACGTCTATGTCCTTAGCCACGGTTGCCGTGCAGATATCTTATTCTGAAGACCAGATTCTTCGCCTGCCCTCGCCGCCTTTACAAAAGCAGCCGAGACCAAGCCCAAAGCCCAGACACAAGATAATTAGTCACACCAGGCTTGGTGGAGGGAGGGCAGGGAAGCAATCTGACTGAAGGATGTATTGATCCTCCAGAGAGGGAGGGGCACCCAGTCAGGAGTCATGATCAATCTTGCGAGCCGACTCTCTCAATCTGTGATGAGGCCTGAGTGTTTGTCCGGGGAAGCTTTCTACCTTGTGTGTGTGTTGTGCAGGTAGAAACCGTGTCTGGTGTGTGTCTTTGCAGCCACATTAACAGTACCGGCAGCTTGGTGTATGACTTGTCAGAGAGAGTCAAATGTCTGTGTGAGTAAAAGACTCCCAGGGGTTAGAGAAGAAGGGGGGTTTAGCTGCACCACAACATCGGAAGCCTTTATCTTAGAGTTAAAAGCCATCCCACAGCTGCAGATTCTCTTCATCAAGCTCCTGGCACAGACAGCCAGCGAGGGAGAAAAAGCAAACCTTTTCCCAAACATAAACTGTTTGCATATTGCTGTTATCTAGTTTCTGGTCACAGGTGGGTTTCATCTGATTAGACGGCGGTGATACATATCAGCAGGGGCAGCCGACCAGTTGCACTGTATTGCAATTCATCTTCTACTGATACAACAGAGGAGGAGCTGTAGATTCCCCCACTGGATTCTGCTGTATTTTTTCTTTATTGCAAAAAAGGGGTAAAATGTAATGCAAAGGCATTGAACAAGTCACATGCATTTGTTTGCTTATGGGTTGTGAAGGATGTAATAATACTCTGTGCAGGTCTCCTGGGTGGGGCGTGTGTGGATCAGATATCAGACAGCATGTTAAGCTGCAGGGACTCCCACAGCAGAGCAACTGTGGATGGCTAATTGACAGGCTGCTGGAGACGAAGGAAGTCAAGATAGCCAGTCACTTTCACGCTCCCACACTCAGTGTTCCCCACCGGGGGGAAAGGCTGGTAGCTGGAGAAGATGCGTGTCTGTTTGGGTGGGTGGATGCATGGGTGTGCTGCTAAGTAGTGTGTAGGCACTTAAACCACCAGGGATGTGGATGTCACTCTCACAGTAAAATGTGTCTGACATTGCTCCAAATATGAGGGTTGACTCTGGATGTGGCAACTTTAACATAAAAACGGGGTTTGATCATGGTTTCAAAAAGCCATATGTCAAAGACTGTTTCAATGGCACTTCAGTGTTCCTAGATTCATTTTAATTAAAAACCTATTGGAAGATGTTACATCAAGACAAAAACATATAAGGGTTCCTCTGCTTTTTTGAACCTTTATGAAAAAAACCCCAAAGAGAGTTCTAAACCTTTACATGTTTTTTTTCTTGTTTGTCTTAAAAGCCCAATGTGATACGGTCAAGAAATTACAACAAAACTGATTGATTTTGTACTGATTTTGAAGTGTGCAATAGGTATGACCAATACTATTTAGCTATGCAGCTTTTAGGAATATAAAAAGCAGATATTAGATATGTAATTGATGCAGGTGTGCTCAGGTAGCCAGCTCGCAGTTGGCTGATTCATAGAAAAGCAGCTTATTTTGCCAGCAATTTTGAAACATCGCCATCTTCTTAAAAGTCGTTGTTTTAAGTTTACACAATATGATTGTTGATGCTGTTCAACATAAGAAACATTTCCCGACAAACACATTAGTATTTGCTAAAAATCAAGAAAACATGCAGTAGCTTCTTTTAAGCCAGCTGAAGGGCAGTGCTCAGAAGCAAGTTAGGAAGGGGCGGCACTACTTTCTCTAATCCATACACATAAAGTGACATAACTGAGAATATATTCCCAGGAATGTCATTAAAAGGACAAAAAATACTTGAAACTTGAATAGAATAATATAGGGTTCCATTGTAAATCAAAGCAGTTTGATTGCAATAGAGATGCAATAATACTGTGACGTTTTTTTTTTAACTCAGTGTTATATTATATAAATATCCTTCTAGGCCATGCCTACTTATATGTATATGATTAACATCTCAAATAGTTGTAAATGTACAGGAACATTTCTGTGAGTGTCCAGCGTTTCATGGTTTCATGATGAAACACAGAAGAGCAGCACATTTGGGATCTCTTCTTTTATGCCATTTCTCTGTATTGTAAAATTACATTTGTGTGTTTTAAGGTCCCATTCTGCTGTGAGCGACAGATAAAAAACGTAAGCGGTATAAACACCATCTTTGCCTTTCGCCATTAAATGTTCAATTATCTATAAAATACACAAAAGAGGCTTCAGTCAGTAAAATGACAAATTGAAGTCGAAGAGCTCTTTAGTGCCGTCCCTGTTAACAAAGGTTTTTATAGATCGCCTCAAATGCCACCCCATAGGTGTTTTTAGCAATCTCCATGAATATATGTAGCGGGGATCTGTTCTTGCTGTGAGCGAAATCTGATAATGCAGCAGCAAACACAGCTGAGAGTCAGAGCAAACCAATTCATAGATTTGTTTCAAAAAACAAAAAAACAAAAACAAAAGGCTCGCTGCTCATCCCTGCTGCACCTTTAAATACTAGATTAACAATTATTCAGGCAGTCAGACCGGGAGGAAAAATATGAATATATTTATTCATGGCTTGTTGAATCAGCTTTATCCTCTGAGATTAATCCGAGTAAATAGTGTTATCTGTAATTATAAGGAATGGACTTTTCACCTACGTCAAAACATCATTGCACCCTGTGACAACGGAAAGGAGCAAAACAAATTTATCTGTGACGTGGCAGTTTATTTTTCCTGCCATAAATTAAGGCAGTCCAAGGGCTTCGCTTTGTGATTCTTATTTTTCTATGGTGAGTTTGTTGGTGTCAAGTTAGGCTTTGCTGGAGTGAACTAATATTTCAAATATAAGTTTTAATGCCCTATTAAAACAAGATTTACCAAAAAAAAAAAATATATATATATATATATCTACAGGGTTGCTACACTGTCTGTAAAAAGGTAGTGAATTTATTTGCCCAATATAAAAAAAGTAAAAAAGACAGAAAGAAGTGGAAAAAACACTTATTTACATCTATCCATCCATCCATTGATCTTTTATTTATTTTTTATTATTTTTTCAAAAAGAACTGTTGAAAGATTTTACCTGCTATAAACCAATAATCAACCTTATTCACTTAAAACGGGCAAACTAGATCTGAGCCCTCAGCATGGAAAAGCAGGTTTTCTCCATGTCTGGATAGTGAGAGCAAACATGATTGGAAAAAATGCAAATGTCTGCCATTCATCGATTCATCCGTCCATCATTATTAAGATACCAACCTTTTATGTATTTTTAGGTACAACCCCTGACTAAATAAACACAATGTTCCTATGATTGACAAAGAAAACACATTGACAGGTAGTGTTAAAACAGTTTCATTACAACAGTAGTAGTGAGTGAGGCTTGTTTGTTCTTGTACATGTGTTGAGGCTCATTAGAATTTACAGTTTTCTTTTTTTGTTTTCGTTTAAAAATTTGATTAGCATGAATTGTCCAATCAGGGTTTTACAAATCAATAACTTTGGTTTTCCAGTTTGACTTTCACAGTATCCTTCTATGAATTATCCATTTTTATAATGTAAGTCATATTTTTGCAAAACTACACGATGGAAATTGTGAGGTTTCTCCCATTTGCACATCACAGTATGCAATGTTTTATCTTAAAAATTACATCTAAAATATTTTGAAAGTATAGGAAAATAAAAAAAAAATATTATTTTTAATGGCAAATGGAAAATAGGAACCTGTTAAAAAAATATATTTCCAATATCTTGCTGGCTAACTGGCACATCTCCTTAGCTTTTATTTTTCTCGTTGTGTCTATACACCATGGTACAGATTTGTAAACTTTTTATTAGTTTTTTAATGTGATACTCTCAGGTCTACTCAGCCAACTCCCAGTGTTTCAACAAGTTGTCTAATCCCACTAGGATGGAATGAGAGTCTTGAAGACGCATGTAAGAGATTAAACCGCCAGTGGTAGAAAATATAGATCACACACCTGACCTGAGTGACAAAACATCATCTTTACTCTTTCAGCCGGAGAGTAATCTGTGTTGAAGTCTGAGGGAGGCTGACCTGAAATTGTTGATTCCTGGACATGTTTCATGTCTGCAGACCAACAGAAGTGGTGGAGCGATTTTATATTGTTGCAGGATGTAGATGAAATGTAAAACTTTTACTCTCTCCTTTTACATCAGATATAATTTGATCAAACTTTCCAGCTCCCCCGAAGAGCTTGACATTTTCCCTTGACTGATTAAGCAATTGTGAAAATTTCTTTAAGGGGCATCCGTTTTAATGTCATAGGTAATTCCATATCAGAGTATGAAAGGTTGCTTCAAATACAAAGACATACATATCCCAGTGATGCAGGCAAAAACACAATCAGTGATTTCTGATTAATTTATTTTTCTGGTTTAACCTTGCACATTATTGTGCATCATTTTGGGGACCAAATCATTGTGACCGCATCAATGTTCAACATACCCTATTAAGCCTTGACAGCTGCAGTTTATCATCTCTAAATTAATTGAATATTCCTACAGGGAGGACGGAGGCAAATCTATCTCCTATAAGGACAATTCCTTAAATAAACAGCATACAGACAACAAGCACAAACTGACCTTCTTTCACCCGATATCCACTCTTCTTTTTTCTAGACACACAGTTGCATACAAACACACTTTCCCTCTCATGAAAATTGTTTCATTCCTTTTAGTCAATCTAGCTAATGCAAAAATCATGTATGTCTGTCTTTAAATTTTTAATCCTAACAGCAACCGGATTGAAATACACTGAAGAAGCATTACTCCCTCTCCCCCTGAAAGGTACAAGAGCTCCGAGAGCTGATAGAGAGGCAGCCGCACTTACTCCACAATATCAGGCTGAAAGACGGAGAGGGAGATAGAGGGAGAAACAGAGAGAGAGGGTGAGACGGCTATTTTCGATAACAATTTGGTTGCAATGCGCTCTCAGCTTCCTCGTATAGAGGCGCTTTTAAAGTGCGGTTTGCCTCTGTGAAAGGAATAACATACAAAACTGCACGTGACATTTCTGTTTTCCAACTGTTGGAAGCAGACTTTGCTCTTTGAAATAAGATGATTTAGTCTGAGTGGAAACACTGTTGCTTCTTGGAAACTAGTGAACGATGCAGCTCAACGATCCAGCAAAAAGTCATGAATTTTGCATGCAGATCTGCATCACTGCAAGCACTCTCCCCTGGTTGTAACATAGGGTTTAAGAGATGCACTCTTCTCCCCTTCATTCTTTATCATTTCCATTGTCTGTAATTTTTCTTTAGAAGCAGAAAAGTTTTAATAAAGACACTGAACCTAGGCTGCCGATGCAAAACTTTCTGAAAGTTTAGCACTTACCACAGAGAAGTCCTCAACAGAGCAGTTCCCTCCACTGAAATTGCAACTCATCAGCATCTCCTCTAACTGATGTCCCGTCCTGTTGAAGATGTCCTGCATGTCAGGTGCAGGATACATCAAATCAGTGGGCTTATGCCCATCCCTGTTCTTTGGGGGTAGACCCGTCAGGTTTGCCAGGTGGTAGATGTCTGCATCGGTCAGAGCTGAGAAGCGAAATCGGTTGATGTTGCAGATGGTCACAGCAGGGAAGACCATCTCTGGGGTTGCCTCTTCGTTCAGAGCCGTCAGATGAGGGTGCTCCAGGTAGGAGATGGCACACTTGGCCGCGTGGTACAGAAAGAGCACCAGAGAAGTCAAGAAGGCAAGAGCCCAGAGAGTCTGCCGGATACCCAGGCGCCCAGAGACGAAGATGTGGTTGATCCCATGGAGGGAGCAGGAGTTAGCGAACCCTGCCAAGTCTTTGACCGGTGGTGTACAGCTCTCCTCAATCAGGCTTTCCTTATCCCCATCTTGCTTGCCTTTCTGCTTCTCATCCTCCTCTGCAAATTTGATTTTGCAAACAAATTCGATAGGCATGTGGGCAGCCAGGTCTGCGTTTAGTTTGTTTTTTGTTTCTTCTTGATGGCAGCTTTCAGCCCTGGATCACTTCCCTCCTACTTGGTTGGCTTTTGTCCTCAGAGCGGGATACAACTCCAGAAAGAAGAAGGGGGGGAAAGGACGGGAGAGAGTTTGTTGCTGCTGTCGGTGCTGCTGCCTGCGCTGTGACTGATAGTGCTGCTGCTGCTTCTGCTGCCACGGCTCCTTGTGACTACAGCGCTGCTGCTGCTGGTGCGCTGCTGCTGCTGCGCTGCTGCTGCTGCTGCTCTGAATGCTTGTCTCACTACTTGATCAGCTCACAAGGTCCTACTTATCAGCAGTAGTACAGCCGTCAAAAACAATGAATTAGAACAAAAACACCCTAGCATGCTGCCTTAAAGGTGAAGAGGATATAAAGCTTTTTTTTATTTTAAAAAGCTAAAATGGGAATGGGAGTATTAATATTTCATGAGAAGGTAACATTGGGATTATTTCCCTCTGACTGCTGCAAGTCGCAACTTCTCCCGGTCATCCTCCTGTGTATCCCCCCCACAATCCCCCATCCCTCCTGTGTAATCCACTTGTTTTGTTGTTGCTTTCACTTCCTGACCTAAATACAATACGGTCTTAGAGGTTTCTCACACAGCTGGAATGCTGGAGGTGTACCTGTTTTAACATCTCCTCAAATGTCACGAGAGAATTTCTAATTGAAACACTAATGAACAGAAATGAGACAGAGCACAAGAAAATAGTAAAAGACTATTGATTGAGTGATATCTGTCCGTCAGAGATTAGGAAAGGCGGTATAATAATGTTGCCTATCTTATATGAATCTGAATTAGTGAAGGCATCCCCTGTTCGGGAACCCAATACAACTAAAGATGTTGAAATAAAAGTATTGATCCAAATCCAGTCCCTAACCTTTACAGTGTGTGTCCTGGTGCTGTTAATGGCTTCTTTCCAAGTTGCCAAACAAAATTATGCAAATAGAAGGAAGAAAAGGGACAGCCCTAATGCATGTTATTCCCCTTTAAAAGGACTTAGTCATGCGGGTCACACCACAAGGGGCTGGGACCTTCAGAGAAAAGGCATATTTAAAAGTGTATTTAACCGCTTCCAACACACCTGCCACGTTAAGTCAGGGAAGGCTTCGGAAATGCGATTTTACTTAAACTGAAATATACAGCATTACAAAAACAAATAGATTAAAAACTATTGCAGATTTTTATTTTTTTCTTACTTTGGATTCCACGTATTAAAAATATATCTTTGGGAAGATACAAAATGTAAAGAAAGAAAAAATATCAGCTAAGGCAACTCAATTGAAGTATTGACTGATTTAAGATGACAAAAATGCTTTGTATTGACAATTTTCAATTATCATACCATTGTTTAAATGTTGAATCATCCACTTATCTATACACTTCTTTATCCATCCATTGTACAAGCAATCATTCATCCAACCATTCATCCATTCATGCACTATTTGTCAGTGCATTCATCAATTAACTGCTGTTCATCTACCCATAAACACATCTGTCTATTGTCAGCGCATTTATCCATTCATTGTTATCATCTAGCCATCCATTAACACATCCATCCATCCTAATTTTTCTATTTTTCATCTATTTACATATTATGAATGTATGCATATTTTGATCAGCTATCCAAACACTGACTGAGAACCACCGAGAACTCTTAAAATACGGCTCTGAAAAAGTTTTTTAAAAAGTGTAGGGAGCCTAGAAAACTAGTCCTTTGTCCACGTCATCCCACTTTTCTCACACATAAGCTTTGTATGACTGTTTACAAGTAGGATTGTCTGCCATGGGGTTAGATAAGTGGATAGATGACCAGAGATATGAAGGATATTTGTTTTAGTTTTGAAGAAGTGAAGCACTAATGTTTGGGCTCAGCCTCAGGCCGGCACTGTGCTCCACTAACAGCAGTGTTTTATGTCGTTATCCCCTTTAGGATGCTTGGGTTATTTACAGTCTCACAGAGGGAATGAAACCTCACAGTCCACGCCACAGCTAAATACCAAATGTGAATAAAAAACATGCAGACACATCTGGTGGATGAAAACCACTCAAAGAGTAGATGGCATTGTATTAGATTGTCAGAGCCAATTTCACTCCAAACAGGAGGCTCGCTTTGTGTGTGATGCCCTAAAAAACAAAACAACACAATTAAATGCCACTGACCTTCAAGTTGTTTTTGACATTATGAATAATGCCACATTTTTGCACAAAAAAAAGAAAACATTAGCAGGGGCTCTTTGTACGTTAGCACCTTACAGTTGCAACAAACTGCCTTTTGTTGTACTCAACAAAGTCTCATAAATATTTGTAAAGAAGTGTTTGTTTAGGATGCAGAACAACCTTTTCAAACCAGAAAATGTATGTCCTCTTAGGAAAAAGCCAAATGTTCAAATACACAAGAGCTCCATCTGTTGGATGTCTCCGTTGCTCATGGTTGCTTTGTCATCAACTGCTTTTATTAGATTTTGAGGCACTAACGAAATAAGAAGTCAGGGGATCACAGCATTGATTGTTCAACAGGTTACACATTTTTCAAGGAAGTTAATGACATTTAAAAAAAAAATATTTTTTAAATCAATTCTAGTTAAAAAGATGTTGATTGTTTTGCCTTATTTATGACTTTCTGCTTAATAAACCTCAGACTTGTAGAATTTCTTTCAGAGAGCCTGAACACATAATTACTCTTAGACTATGTTCAAATTAAAACATTATCCTGATGTTTTCTGCTAAGCACTGCACTATTTCCAGAAATATCCCAACAAAAACATTAAAAAAGTTTTTAAACACTACAGTTTTAAACACAATATGAATGCAGTGAACATGAACTCATAAAACAAGATAATAATTATGAAAATGTCATATTTTGAACCATACTTTGGATTCACAAAGTTTTTACAGTTTGGTTGGTGTGCAAGCCCAGCTTTACAGAAAAGAGTTGCATTGAAGACAAAAATACACAACAGACCTAAACAACAGCACTGAGAAAAAAATAAACAACAGACCAGTCAGACTAACTGAAGTAAAGGCAGCTAAGTAAGGAACCCAACAAGAAAGGCAAAGGGGATTTAATGGAACAAAATGTTCCATGATGCACACACAGTGACCAAATATCAGGAAACAAATGCAAAACAGAACACAACTCCACTTAATTATTAAATGACTGCAATGACTATACACAATCTGTAAGAACAGAAAAACGTTCCCAATCCTGCGAAAACAATATGATTTTTACATAAAATGTGACTTTTACATAAAAATGCTGCAGTAGTTGGGATGTAAGAAGATTTCCCATTTATTCTTCTGATTTCTTATAAAATTTAAAATCTCTGGTATGGCTTTAAAGTGGTTCAAGTCCCATCTTGAGGACAGAAGTTACTTTGTTCACATCCACTCTGTCGATCTGACTGAATGGATATGACTTTTGGTGTTCTTGAAGGATCAATCAATTCAATCTTTACATGATTTCGTTGGACCAGCTAATACATAACTATAATTTATCCTATCACAACTATACAGACATAACTGACAGCAGAAGAACGTGGAACTGAAGATTTGTTATGTATCTGTATTGTATACACAATACAGTAAGAAAATATTTTCATTAATTTTCAACAGATAAACTCAGACAAAACTAAAATCCCTGTCTCTTGCCAAGACTTTCTCTTGAGCCTCATAGTCAAATAAAAACTGTGACAGTCACATTTATTCAATAACATCAGTAGTGTTTTATCATCTAAAACACATTGCAAAAATCAAAGGGATAGTGTCTAAACCAGATTGAAACAGTTCTAATACATTTGTTTACTTCCAGAAGGTTACACCACAGTTGCGGGCTGCTCACTGGGATCTGTAAGCAAGCTGTAAGAACAGACAGAAAGCTGCTCAGAAAATAAACTTTAAAATAGCTGTTTAAAAGTATATTTATGGTCTAGCGACAAAGTTATTCACTGTTAGGCCAGCTTGGACTCAGAGAATCTTAGCAGAGGTCTCCTGATGGTGAGTTAGGACTTAACCAACTGAGACTACATTTCAGTGTTATGATTCAAAAATCTGAAACAGCTGTTCTCAAGAAGGGAGACATGCCTCTACTCTGAGAATTTTTAAGTTCACGGTGAAATTCTCCTTTTAAACTGTTATTTTTTCTTTGTTTTGCATACTCCTACTATTGCACTTCGAATGGTCTTATTCATTAAATGTGCTATACTAATACGTTTTCTTTGTCTTGACTCAAATCTTGGGATGATAATAGTAAATCTAGGACGCAAGTTATAGAGCTAGACTGTTCGTCACAGTTATATAAATGATTTCAGTAAAGTGTAGACAACAAATTAACATGTACTAGTGAATCAACACAACATAAATTCATCTAAATGCTAAAACTTACGATATTGTTGCACCTGTTACACCTAAAAAAAGGATTTCATCTCCTATGGATTCTTTGTTTTTGTAATGTTAATTTTAAAAAAAGATCTAAAGTGTACCAGCAAGACCCCTGATTGATTGCTCAACAAAAGGATGAAGAAAACAACTTATTTTGCCTAGTCAAATTCTGAACTTAAATCTGATTAAGATAACTTTAAACAGGCCCTTAATACTACAAAAGACTCAACTGTGGTTCCATTTTGAAAAACTATGCAAAGACAATAGAGCCAAAGTTCCTTCAGTGGGACAAAAAACAGTACATAGGTGCATAAGTGATTCAGGGTGGCATAAGCAATTAGGTTTAGGGGAGAATATTATAGCCACACGGAGTAATAGACATCAAGTAATTTTCTTCTGTATTTCTTCAGGGTATCTTTGTCTGACATTAAAAATCTGTTTGACAAAGTGTAATACAGAAGAACAAACCTGTAGGCTAGTAAATACTTTGAAGGTATGTTCACAGATATGCATGCTTAAAATTGGTGTTTTGAAAATACAAAACCTTTTATCACGAATTGCTTATCTAAGGTAAAAGAAAAACAAATATTCTCTGAAAGTATCAATCTGTCTTACTTTGTTGCAAACAAATATTTCTTCAGGTTATTTGGTCTTTTGCAAAAATCCGACGAATCATAAATGTGAAGTCAGAGTCTCAGTCAAAGGTACCTGTCAAATGATCATTGGCAGCCAACATTAATTACAGCTTAATTGTTATTTTAACATCTAGAAGATGCTAAATGCCGGGCTCCTGGCATGGCATAAGCCTACATTTTCCGGAAGAGTAGGCTAATTAGCTAAGAAGCGCAAACCTGGGTGAGCTGATAGACTTGTGTTGGCGTAAGGCTGCTGGGAAAACACAATATGAAAGCCTTCATACAGACATTGATAGAACAACAATAATTTCTTCATTCTATTTGTTGATTGTCAGGGGAAATAATTCTTACTCAGTGTGATGATAAAAAATAAAACTCACCATTTAAAGTGATGAGAACAAAACCAACATAGAAAAAATGATTGTGTTTAACCTTTTATTGTGTATCCATGTTATCTTTGGTAAAAACAGAACAATTTTCTTTTAGTGTTAAAAAGGCATATTTTATAATGACTGAATAATCTTACTAATAAACAAACTGTAATTTTTCAAGACCTATAAAGCCTCGATAGCTTTCCCTGGAGGATAAAACATTCATTAAATCCATAAAGAGGTCTTTAAAATCCAATGTATTTATCTCCTTGGGAGTGCAAACACTATCAGCAAAATTGTAGTTATCAGATTTCATGCTTACGTGTGTGTATGCTTTAGATTAAAGCTTTTTCTGAGTACCCGGCTAGCAATTGAAGCAGTTAATAGTGCATGAATAAAGGTTCTAACCCGGTGAAGATTACATGTCAAGTACTTGCTGCTCCTGGATTTTTAAAAAAAATGTGCAATATCCAACAACCTGCTGACCAATGACTTCTTAATTTTTATGTTAATCTCTGTCCTAATTGAATGTTCTTGCTCTTCCCCTTACACTTCCCTTTACACATATTTATACACAATGTATTTTGTACATACTTTGTAGAAAACCAAAAACGCAAAGTTCCTGGCTGATAGAGAACAGAATGCGGGTCCTCGACTAAATGTAAGGCCTATTTTACGACTGTTACACTTTCACCTAATGTTGGGTTCTTCTGGCCGCCTGTACATTGGTGGTTCTCGCGGCCCTTGCTCAAACCGGTTTCCACTAGAGCTAGTTAACCATTGGGTTGCTTTGTCTCCATTGCTGGATCTGCTATGGGATAAACAGAGGTGGCTTGTCATTGCAGCCCCCTGAGGCTTCTGCATTGTCCCTGGTGCGTGGTTTTGTGTACAGGTGGGGCATTTGGATATCTGTGGATCTCTTCTCCCCCATGAATGCTTTGGCTCTTGGTGGTGGGTCTGTGGCTTCCTACACCCACTATTGAACCTTTTTATGGAGAAACGTTTTGTACATGGGCATGCATACACATCCGCACACACACTCTTCATGTGCAATGTGCAATGGGCAAAAAAGTCATGATTATCTGATAGTAGAACCGTTTTGGATATCCAGGGTGTAAAGGACAAACTACAGTACTCTGTGCAACTAATTTGAGAAGACGGCTTGTCACTCATCATATGTACAGGTAGGAAGGCTGTTTTGGTGTAAATTCTGTCTTCAAGGCAAAAAGAAACATATCAGATTCCTTGTATTGCCTTTATGTGAAATACCTAAGATTCCTAAAAGCAGCGTTCACCTGGGTAAAGGATTGCATTTATGAAAAATGGGAAGAAGGCAAGCCGGCAACTCAATAGGGGAAATGTTTTTTAAGGGAAGTTCTGTTTTCTACTCATCATGGATATGCTAATGTCTTTAAAACATCTCACATTAGTTCCTTTCAGTTATGCAATTTAAATTCCTGATTTGCAGATCATTTTGTTTGCCACTACATAAAAGTCCTCTGCAAGATAATGTGTTTTGATGGAGCGTACATCTGCGATGGTGAAACCAAAGGCTTGCAGTGTATAACCAAGCAACAGTGGTCTGGCCACTATGCATTTGTTGGCCGTTTATCCAGTTTCCCTCATTCAAAGCAATGATAGTGGATGTGTTGTTATCCTCATTCTGACTGGCCATTTGCAGCCTTTGCTATTAGTAAATGTTAAAATTTTGCCTTCAGAGTAATTAAAAAAAGCAACATACTACAGGTCTCGTGGAGCTGAAGCTTCATTACTTCTAAATAGTGCAAGTCTGACACCTTATTAAAAACCTGCAAAATGATATGGTTAGAACCAGATGTTTACATATGCTTAAAATATGGCCTTTTTGGCTCATTGTGTGACATAACATTTTCTAAATGCTGTAATAATGAGATTGTTAGCCAATAATTATTTAATTGTTATTTTAAACACTAAGATAAATCTGTTTGTAAGCAATATTGGAAAGGCCAGATGATGAGGATCTAGGTTAGTTAGCTTCAAATCAATTAACACACAAAATTTTAGTGAATCAAAGGCACACCCCAAACACATGTTCCTGGTTTGAGGTCACAGAAAAATCTAAAGATATTGGCTGAGGTATTAGAAATGCAGGCAGCGACAAAACCTGTTCATCTCGCAGGAGTAAAAACAAAATCCCAGCTATGATGTAAAGAGGTGGGAGTAGTTTGTGGTGGCCAACTGCAGAAGGGACTAATTCCCAACATTAAATAGGTGTCATGAAGGGTAAACAGCATTAGGTGGAAACATTGAAGCAACATCAGAAACATTTGCATCAGTAAGTTACAGACAAATTAGTCTTCCAAAATCAAATCGACTAAAAGCACATCACCAAATTAGTGGCCAAGCAAAGCCTTGTTCTCAGTTCTATAAAATATGTGGCTGGAGCTGAAAAGATTTGTGTAAGCAAGATAGTTTTCTAACCTGACTACAAACAGTTGGAACAACTTAGATAAGCCATTTAAAAGAAACTTGCAGAAGTATATATCAAATATTTGATCAAAATTCAACAGCTAAGGACAATTTAGCAAATAGTATGAAAACCTATGAATTATACGCTAGAATTAATTTTTGTTCTTACACTAAAACAAAGAGGAACCTGATTAGACATGACATGAGGGGAAAAAAAAGGTTTGATGTATCATTTTAAAGCTAAAATCAAATCTGTTTTTAAACTACACAACAAAAGCTATTATCTTTGGACCTAAAGAGGAAGGATCAAGAATCTGCACACAGCTTCGGCTGTTATGTCTAGAAAAAATTGACAACGGCCAAAATCTGGATGTAGTGCTGAACTCTGACCTTGACATCCCGAGACACAAAAAGACGATTGCAAAGTCATTCTTTCGCCTGAAGAACATTTCCAACAACCAAGGGCTAATGTCCCAGCTAGACCTAAAGCAACTCCCTATGCAATTAATGTTAGTTTTAATGATTATTACCAAAACATCTCCCTAAAGGATAAGTGAGACAGTTACAGTTCATTCAAAAGCTGCATTCGTAAAGCTAGTAAAATAGAGTACAATACCGTAGTTCTAATAATAATAATTGAAAAAATTGTTGTTATAGTCTTATTCAATGTTTGATAATGATTACTCTTCATTATTTTGAAGATGGTATTTAATAAGATGTTTTCTTTTCTGAAACAGTTGTAAGGTTGAATGATTGTTTGCTGTTCCTAGAGGTTACTGTATTATTTTTTTATTACGTATAGTACTTTGAACTGCCTTATTTCTGAATTGTGTTATAGAAAATTGAGTTGATAACCTTAAAAAGATTATATGAGACTATTGTGATATAATCTACTTATACATCAACTGTAGGTTAATGCTTCCTAATCCTTGCGTTTCTCTCTCAAATATGTATCGAAGTGGTAAAATACTCTTTTCAAACTTTTTCAAAAACATAATTTTCAGAAAGTTATTTCTTGTTTATACAAAGAAGCTGCAATAACATCTTCATGCTTATCAACTACTTTAATCAGTATTGAATAATAACTGAATGATAAATAAAATAAATATGTTAAATTCCCACATCCCCTTTTTCAGGAGCTGTTTACCTAAAAGGCGTGGTGGATCTTAGATCTGTTCAAATGAAACTGTATAGCTGCCCGTACTTTGTTCCCACTTAAAGACAGAAGTCATGCAAAACACAAAAGAAAAAAAAAAGATCTTGGATTGTTCTTCTAGCTGTTTGTTGCAAACCTGACCACTGATTTAATTTATTATTCTTCGTGGTTGCTTCTTTGTTGGCAAAAATAGAGATTTAATTATAATACTGATTTGTTTTTAATAATAATAATAAAAATACTACTAATAATAATACACACTGGATTCAGACAACTTCACCCTTTTGCTCGCATGCTTTGCTGCTTTTTTGCCTTTGATAATCTTTTTAAATGATTTGCCTTTCAGGTGCTTTTTTGGGGCGGGGGTTGCTTGGATAAAGTTTAGCAAATAGCAATCCGGTTTAAGTAAACCTGTTATCATTACAATTATGTTTCAAATGAGTTCTACTGATTATGAAAGCCTAGAGCTGCTGAAAGTGTAACACTGATGTCTACGTGATAAAAGTTGTACGTGACAAAGTTGTGTTCTGGTCATGCTCCCATTTACATAAAATGCTTCAACTATCATTCAACATAGCATATTCCAAATATTGCAGCTACTGTTTTAGAGGAAACAAGCTATTTAAAAAACCAATTATAACAACCTGTTGAAATTGCAATTTTGTACTAAAGGTCAGAACTGTATCCTAAAGCTTCTTAACAAATTTTACCCTTACAAACTAGAAATACAACTCAAGTATTACAACTGCATTTCTCAAGCTGCAGCCAAAAGATATGCATTCATTCTCAACACGTTCGGATTCGGTGGACATCCAACTCAACTTTAAGACTCGCATCGGTATAATTTATTTTATTCGACTGCTATTAATGTGACGATAAGAAATAATGAAGACAGAATGCAACAGGGGCTGCTGTTACCTCAGCACTAACATTCAGGTATCTGAAAACCTGGTTCTCAGGAACCAGCAGGGGAAATGTCAAATTTGCAGAAAGGCTGCAAAATATTGCATTTCCTTGTTTTTTTTACGTGTTTTGTATTTGAGTGGGATTGTGAATCCCAAGACAGCAGAATAATTGTACATTTTTCCTGAGCAAACAGGATAGATCTCTGCTCTTTGAGTGGAAAATTTCAATTGAACTTTTACAATCTAATGAAGAAATGTACTGAAGGGTACTCCTGTGAGTTAAGTCACTAAGGTCTGCATTTGCAAAGCCTCTTATTGAAGAGTTTGATTTTATCTGTTCTCATCTGATACGTGGCTGTTCCCTCTTTTCTCTGGAATTACTTTTTTTCAATCTGAAACATCTTCCGTATTACACACACCTTGTATCGCTTAAACCCAACAGGAGTCTTGCTTGGATTTTCTTGTTCAATCTATTTTCTAGGCAGACCCTTGTCCATTGAGGTCTTCTCACAATATTCTGTCTAAAAAGAGTATATATAATAAAAAGCATCACACTTGTACAGCTCTATTTCATTTTTTATACAAGAAGCAAAAGCACTTTACAAATAACTAAAATTATAACATTTATGAATACCCTATAAACAGAAGATAACTTTCTTTCCCCCAAACAGAGGTTGGTTTTGTTGGCCCATTAAATATTTTTAAACACCCTTTAACCCAAAATGCACTGCATTGACCTACCATCAGTTTTTAAAAGGTCGAGGAGTTTCACTGCATGTACAGTATATGTGACGTCACCTTCTAACAAAATCTGTACTTAAGGTATTTTTTCCCTTTTTATTTTATATTTAAGTAGTTTTCAGGTAACTGCCTCACTTTGAAACGCCTCTTACATAAACCTCAATGTTCTTAGTTCATACTGAAATGTGTCGTGTGCTATTTAATTTCTTTTTCTTTTTGTTAAATTTTACTGTTTTTATTTTTGGTAGCTTGTCAATTTTAAATTATTTCAGCTTTTACTTAGTAGTTTAGGTAAGTGTTAGCATAATTAATTCACTCAGTTAAAGCAACACTAAAGAAGTTTAAGTTTTGATGACTTAGCAGGCAATAAACGAGTAAAACATTAGTTGGTACCTTTTCTTTAAAAGTTGGGTATTGTCCGATCGTGCTTTTTGCACTCATGAAGCTCAAATTGATTATTTTAATAAATGATTCATAATTACCAAAGGCTAACCCCACCTGTTGTTGCACAACAGTTTGCTGGTCATATTTGACCCATGCAAAGTCAAAGAGGATCACAGCATTCAGTCAGGTGGTACAGATTTCCTGTCACATTTGTTAAAATGTTACATGGTTCATCTTACTTATCCCAGAGCGCAAGAAAATATAGATTTATCTCCAACAACACAGACGTATGCAGAATCTCCAAAAGCAGGAATTCCCCCAGAAAGTTATCAAATAGGTGGCAAGTTTGTGACTAATACCATGAGTTATTCTTCACATCTGATAAATGGAATAAATTTAAAATCGCAGGTAACAACACCCCCCCCCCCACCACCACAGTGACACAAATGCCTGCAACATTTTGTTTGTTAATTAATAAGTTTTTTATTTTAGTCTCAATTAATGTTTCACAAACAAAAGAGTTCAGCTGAGTACAACAAATTTTTAATTAACTTTAGGAACAAATGCAACCTACTCATTTATTAATATATAAAAAAAAACAAATAGATTTAAAACTGTAATAAAACACTCTGGACAAACTCCATTGAAAAAATATATTTTAATCAGACCCTTTTTCTTTTCTTTTTTTCACCAAAGCTCAAAATTTCATATCTTGCCACCTACAAATTTTTATTGGATAAAATTTATGGTCATGTCATTTCTCAGGATATGCTTTCTGTGGTTAGTGGTTAAAGGTTTAAAACGAGAGAAAGTTAGGTGGTTTAAATTCATTATTTCAAAGTTGGAATTTTGGCAACCTAATATGAAGATAAATGCTGTTACTGTGCTTTTTGTATAGTTACAGTGTATTTCACATAGAATACATTATGTGTGAAACTGACAGAAACCTGTATGCTCAGTGTTGTACATAAATACAATTATCCATTTGAAATAAGTACAAAAAAAATAAAAAATCACAGAAGGTTGCTGTTGTTTTTGCAGAGGGAACTCTGTTTTAAATGAACCTCTTGGTTGTGGAACTCCTGGGGGAAGTGTTTGTTTCAATTTTCCTGTGGTGCCACAATACAAAACTGATGTCTCTTACTCTGTTATTTATTTATTTATTTTTGTTAAATGTGGTACGTTGCACCATTTGCAGATGTAACTAACCAAATTTGTTAAAGCTAAACTGGATTATTCTACATCTAATAGCAGGTCTTCGAAATAAATTTAGAGATGTATCTTAATTAAGTTTGTTTTAAAAAAAACTCAAAGAAGCATTTCTTGGCAAGAATACAACTTTAGTTTTACACAAGCATCGATATTGCAAAATCCTGTGAAACATGGACTGATTCTGAACACATTTTTCCAAATTGTAGGACTGCAACAGAAAATTGGCAATAGTCTGGTTCTTACTTTCACAAAAAAAACGTGTAGCATCCTCTGTTCCCTCTGTGTTGTACAAACAAAATCAGCATTCATACATTTCGCAAAATATATTTAGCTCAGTTAAAACTAAAAGAAATTGTGGATTTTAAAAGACTGCCTAAGTGGAGGGTCAAGTTGGTTCCAAAGCAAAATACCTGATCAACGTAGGGACTTTCTTATTTGGTTCGGTTGTGGCGGTTTTGGTTTCAAAGCAGTTTTTACTCAAGGACAGTTCTTCCTTTAAAGTCCTCATTCATTTTCTTTCCCCCAAATATTTTCCTCTCAAATTACCTTAAGAGGCTATAAGTTAAAGTGCTTTCTTCAACCTGCAGAGAAAAAGACAAGGTTATAAGCCCCATTTCTCATTAAAATCAATTATATGATTTATAGATTGTGTCAATAGTTTAGTACTGGTAAGTGTTATGTTTGTTTGTACTTCTTTTACCTGAGGTAAATCAACAGAGAAAATTACATTTGTGGTTATTAGCAAATGTAGTACAATATTTGGTTGATTTTTAAAAAAATGTCTTATTATGAAATCTAGAATTGTGTCAATTACTATTCCAACAGTTTCATGTAGCTAATTAATAACAGTGTTGCTATAAATACTTATTTATTTCAAGATATGATTTATACATATACATTTAGTACACATAGAAATTGAGATTTAATGATCAAGTAAAGGATAAATGTGCTTACATAAAATTGTACATTCTGCATCTTCTTCCATTTATGATTAAGTTTTGGGCTTTTGATGTCATTCCACTGTTAGGAATCAAAAGACATTTGGCTGAGTTGCAAGCTACTTCATTGAGAATTCAGAACGCTTAAGTTATAATGTGACTTTCATCTTTATTAAAATGCTGAAATGAAATGGCGTGGCTTGCAAGGTAACATATCAGCTTGCATTAATGCTGAGATTGGACATGGTGTGGTTCACTAGCTTAGTTCAGCCTCTGTGAGCACAAATTCTGCAACCATGTTATAATAGGAGATGAAAGTCAGAGGTTCCGCTGCCTAATGAGAGCTCGTATTATTAGGGTTGTACTATCTTCTGAGAGACCATATGTGGACAATTTTTGTTGTATATGTAAGAACACACAGCCTGGAGGGAAGAGGAAATAGGGGAAGGCTGTGCAGTGGAGTGAGGAATTACCATGCTATGCACATGAGTGCAAAGAGCAGGGTTCAGGGTTTTTTTCTTTTCTTTTATAGCCCTCAGGCTCACTTCTCTTCAACTACTCTCCCAGCATGCCTTTCTGGGAAGCGCGGCAAGATAATACCCATACACATATTCATAATCAATATTTAAACACAGAATGTAAAAAGTTAATCGATTATATTAATTTGAAGGTGTTCCCTCCAACCGTTTGAGAGCTTTTCCTTTTTATTATAACACATGTCTCGTGTGTCATGTTGTATTTGAAAAAAACAAGTACTTTAAAATTAATTTTCAAGAGGTTTGACTTCTTATTTAGATCAAAGGACGAATGCTTCACCAAATAATAGCCTCTTCAATAATAACAGCTGCTGGCCGCTGCAAAACTAAAACCTAAACCGTAGGACTGAAGCCTCAATATATGAGAGCATAAGTGGTCACTTTCTTGTGTGAACCTAAAAAAAGCTTCCTAAACTCTATATTCTCAACTCATCTTTTACCATCGTGTTAGTTTACCATTAATAATTAATGTTAATGCATATGCATTTACACTCATAGTGACCCATTCTACATTTCCTTTGGTTTGTATCTTCTACTGCAATTTGTGTCCATTACACTTTTTTTGTATCTATTCTGCTCTTTTTGCTGATGCCAGCTTTGTATTTTTACATCTCTAAAATAGGTCCCTCCTTAAAATTCCCTTGAAATAAATTGGAAACTGCTTCAGCTGCTTGTACAACTAAGCGATGGCTGAAAGCGTCCTATTTGTACATACTTGCGGCTAACCTGCTTGCATCCAAATACTTAAATTCGCAACATAAAGTATTTTACGTAATCACGCTCAACCAACCATCTGTGTGATTGCCCCACCCACAAAACTAATAAGATCCGTAATCAAAGAACAAACTGGTTACTGAAAAATGCCCTGCAAAATTGCCATTACTTCCTGTTCCTGAAATGTCTTTTATCAACTTTTCGATTTGTGTGCTTTTCCCTCAACTTCCATCACAACTAAACTAACATGCCTGTAAGTAACAGTAAACTATTTAACTTGGTAAAAGCTAAAGATAATTATTTAAAAAATGTATTTAAGAACAATAATTGCTCCTAAACAGCTTAGGAATGCACTTAAACTGTAACACCTCTATTAAATACAGTAGAATTCCCTTATCGGCAGTCGTTGCATCTAAAAGCTTTATGTTAGTAGCTCTCGAGAGTCTTTAAAATTGACTTATGTCAGAACAATGCTAAGACATGAAGGTTCTAAACTTGGGGATCCCTATTTTTTTGCAGTTTGTAAAGCACTGCACGAAACATCTAAACCCTTTATCCACTTTTATTAGGTTTGTCTGCATTTTTCTTAGTGTTTTTTATCCTCCAGTGTTTTTTTTAATCTACTGCAGGCAATTAAGAGCAAACCACTGCCAATATTTCCCCTGGTACTGTGTTGTGGGTATGTTTTAGATATATTATCTGCCGTGATTTAGTTTTAGTTTTTTTATTTTAAAGATTTTTTTGTAAAAAAGGCTCTTAGTTCACTGTTTGTGAACCTCCTGACAAGCAGATGTTGATATTTTGATTTTGGGCTAAATGAAGCAGGAAGACAACAGAAAGCAGGAGTTTGGTACTGTCATTCTATATTGTTTTAGCAAGAGTTATTAATTTACATAAATACTGTTTGTACAAAGTATGTTTTTTTGTTAATTTAGGTTACTATCACATCAAATGTAATAAAGTTTCTTGCAACAACCCTGTTTGTGAATTTTACGCTTGTAGATGTTGAAACTAAGCAGTTGTCTTTAAGGGAGTGATATACTTTATCTGCTCAATGAAAACAGAGAAACCCCGCGCTGTTTTTTGAATTACAGAAGTCATGGCAGGGGTGCCCAATACGTCAATCGCGATGGACCGGTCGATCTCGAGAGGTGTGCGGTTTCGATTGCACGACCACATCCATTCTTCCGTTTGTGTTTTGATCCACATACCGAAAATCTAACTGATGTGCATTTAAGCACAGATCTAAAATATACTTGAGGTCGAGGGGCCAATTACGATAAACATTTATTGAACACACTAAACCTTTGTGACCCTGAGAATTTCCCCACTGTGGGACTAATAAAGGATCATCTTATCTTATCTTTAAATCTTACTTTTTTTGAACATTAATATGAATAAAAACAGGGAGGACTTTAAATCTGGAATACATCAAATTAAACCTCAAATAACTAATAATATTATGCTTTCCATAAAAAAATATATCCGACCTAAATAATACAAATTAGGAGAAAAAAGTTAACATTAATATAACAGACATTAAAATGTATCTAATCTTATGTCCTATTATATTAAACAATAATTAAAATAAAATAAAGAATAAAGAATAAACTTACTAAAATATCCCCAAAAATTTAGATATCAATAAAATATATCCTGTCAAAGTTATACACATTCAAAATAAATATGAACAAATATGAACAAAACCTGAAATTATAAATAAAATTTCCGCTTTAACAAATCAAATCTTTCAGTTTCCTTTGCTCTTCGGTAATTTTATCAAAGCTGGGCATCTTTCTTTTGGCTACAAGTTCTTCTATGTTTACCATCACTGAGGAGAGCTTCTCACACAGATACATGCACAAGGTTCGAGCCTTGAGCTAGGCTAAATGAAGGCTAAATGAAGCGACGCATTGCGTGGTGTGTAGTTTTTATGTTACCTGCACTCCATATCGCGCAGGTAATAAAAATAATAAATAAAATGATCTTATGGGCCGCATAAAATTACATGCCAGGCTGGATGTGGCCTGTGGGCCATGAGTCTGACACATATGTCCTGAAAGCACAAAATATACAATAATAATAATTTAAATCATAAACTAAATATGGGTTGTGCGGTTATTGTCCATCCACTGCAGTGTTTTTGAAGGACCTTCCACTTCCTTTACCATCCATTGGATTTTTAGGGAACCTTTACACTATGACACATAATATTCCTTCGTTGTTGTTGTGGAAGAATGCTCTTGCCAACTATCGCATTAGCCAGACAGTAGGCATAGGGGATTATGCGTTGCCTCTTTCTCACATTTGCTTTTAGTTGCTTTTTTATTGTTAGTACTATGTGGAACTGCTTTCATCCTAATACTTTGCTAGTGAATAAACATTTTTAAGGTATTTAATTTTTTTTTTATTTGGCAATTTTCAGTCTCTCAGGTACAGAGATCCTTTTAGTTTTCTCATGCATCTTTTAAATCATTGCTGCTCAACCTTGGGGTAAGACCAATAGGCTGAAGTAAAGTAGTAGTAGACTGAAGACAGTCTACTAATTTCAGCAATCAAAAACACTGAAGGAGTGTGTTTGGGTCTATGAGCAATGATGAACCCAGACTAATATCAAGCTCAACATGTTTATTCTTAAATTTTTTCACATTCAAATGTGAAATTTGAAATTTACAACTGCATGTAATTTTACATTTATAAGCTAAGATATTTTAGCTGTTGTTTTTACTGGTCAGTGTAGTGTTTCCTGGTTTCTGTTGGTTTCTTCAGTTCACTTTGCTCTTTGAAAGAATCATATCTATAGCACTTTATGCGATTTTAAAAAGTTGAATTTACATTGTAGTAGTGAGGCAACCATCAGCATGGGGTCTGTTAAAGCTGAGCTGGGAACTTCTTTACTGACCAGATGTCACCTTTTTTTATTCTTTGTGCTTGCAGTCAGAACAGAACAGATGGGAGGGGGAGAGAGAAGATGGGTAGCCCAAGAGGTACCCGTGACCCCCTTCCCCGTCCTGTTAGCTGCAGCAACAACATGCCACACATATCATGATTCTGCTTCATCCTCGGCTTTGACAGAAGCTCACCTACCCTCCAGCTTCTTAACAGAGCGTGATTTACAGCAGCCCATGTTGAACAGCTTGAGCCACTGGCCCACTGAGGCCTGAACAAATCCTTTATTCACCAATGGAGGACTTCTCTCATCAGGGTTTGGATTGTTTTCTTCATTCTTTACAATTCAACAAATAAGCACAGCTTTGCATCAAGAAATAAAAGAACACACAAAAAACAATCTTAATGATAATTCTCCACTGGCAATTCTGGGACCAATATATGCAATGATTAAAGTGATTACATTATTTAAAAGATTGACACTGACAAATTGCAGGGCTTTTGCTGACAGGAACATATGGGGAAAGTGGTAATTCAAGTGAGCACAATCTGTAGACTGCATCTCTGCGAACTATCTGTTCCACAATTCCAATCTGCAGCTTCTGCCTGTATTAGCATTATGAAGATGTTCACACTGTGAATCTCTAGCTCTACCAATTTAAATTGCAAGATTTAAGACTAGTTTTGTACATTCCATTTATATTTGTCTAAATGTGTTATTTTTTAATACATCTGCATAATTTAAAGACTTCACACTCGTTGAGCATTTTCGGTCCTTGTTATGAACTGCCTACCTGAATAAGATGCTCCTCACCCTCCCTCGCACTGTCCAAAGATAAGCACATATAGAAAATAGATCAGGGGTGAACAACTGCAGTACTGGATAGCCAATGTCCGAAAATTTTTAGATGTGTCCCTGCTTCAACATGCCTGAGTCAAATAGTGAGGACATTATCAGGACTCTGGAGAATGTAACTGCATACTGAGATGAATCAACTATTTGGCAGAGGTGTGTTGGACTGGGAAAAAAATTCCTTTTGCAGGACACTGACCCTTGAGAACTGGTCATGTTCACCCCTGCAATGGATGGGTAAATAGAAAAACATGTTTACATTTAGTCATGTTAAGACTTTACACTTCTATTTATTTCACTGAAATTATTTAAAATGCTACAGTGTATATTTGTAAAATGGAGGGAAAATTATACAAGTTTCCTATTTTCATTTTTTAAATCAAGATCTAGAAAGTGTGGTTTCTTTTTTTAACACCTGAGTGAACACTTTATAGACTGCACTTACAAATTCAAGTGTTTTGAGGTATATATTCACTAGCTTTGCTCATCTCATTTGTCTTAACATGAATAATGAACAAGGAGACCTTTAAAGAAAAGAGATCCAGCACTTGTCCCAGTGGTGTACATTGAACAACCTGGTGCTCAGCACCAGTAAAACCAAGAAGGTCATAGTGGACTATAGGAGGTCCAGGAAGACAGCGCACGCACCTATTACCATCCAAGGGGAGATGGCGGAGCATGTGGACACCATCAAATTCCTGGGTATCCACATAACCTCTAACCTGACCTGGTCACTGAACACCTTTTTTCTGACGAAAAACCCCAATGAACACTCTTCTTCCCTTAGAAAAATGAAAAGGGCTGGACTTCCTGCTCAGTTGCTCAAAAATTGTCTATAGAGCTGTAATTGAGTGCATCCTCTGCCTCAGGATTACTGCGTGGTATGGCAACTGTGTGGTACCACAACTGCACAGTCCAGGACATAAATTATTGTCAGTTACCAAACCTGGACTTAATTTACGCAGTCAGACTACAAAAGAAAAAGCCAGTTGTATTGCTGCTGACGCCACCCACCCAGGACACAAATTGTTTGTACAATTACCATCTGGTAAACAATATAGGTGCATGAAGACCACGGCCACCCGACTAAGAAACGGCTTTTTCCCCAAGAGCTGTTAATCCATCTATCCACCTTCCATCCCATCTATCCCCCTGCAGACACACTTAAACGGATTCGCTGCACCTTAAGGACAAATTGAGATTCATTATTCATTATTTTATTCATTTATTTAGGTAATACTGAGAGTAAAAACTTATAACATAATTAAACCTCTTCTAGTTGCGTCCTTGACCTGCCTGTGTTGTTTTGCATTCCTTGTACTTTTTGTTCACTCATGTTTTCTAAAACGTTTCAGAGGCCTTTGCAGAATATTTCGATTTTGCACTGTGAGTAAATTACTCTGGATTTTAGTGGTATCAGATACTAAGAAATCACAACCAATCTGCTCAATATTTAAAAAGGCTTTGAAAAAGGTTTTAACAATGCACACTATTTGGTATTGGTGTATTAGCTAAATATAGATAAATAACACTGACAAAAAGTCTACACTTTGAATTACTTTCATATCTGTGTAAAAGGGTTGTTTTCTCTGTCAAACACTGACAAAATGGGTCAGTTAATTACATGTTGATTTTTTTTCCATCTCTTAAATATGTATTATCAATACTGGCTGTTCCTTATCATCAGGTTTTTACTGGCACACGTATCAAAATTACTGCTTGATCACTTTCCTTCTACCCGGTTTAAGCCGAAAAGTTTTTAATATCAGCACTACTAGTCTGCTAAAATCCTCAACACCTTCCCTGTGTGCCACTCAGAGGCAGTTTGGGATTTGGTGTGCTCTGAATTTTTTCTAAGATTTCTTGAACAAATGGCATAAGTAAAGCATCCACATGTGTCGTCAGTATGTCTAATGCCCCACAAATTACTTTTCCCAGCTGATGAATACTAATGTGTTACTTTAGTGGGCTGGATTGCCTTGTTTTGGTTAAGGCTTGATTTGTAGAAATGGAAATCTGCATATTCGCTGCTTTATTTCTCTCCACAGAATGTTAATCAGCAAAACAAAAGAAAAGAGAGGTAGAAGGGAAAAAGCAGTGCAACATCAAGAACATTATTAAAGCCAAAGTTCTATTTCCTTTTGTATAGTGGGATTTATTTAAAATAGTGAATCTTTGCATCTTGAGGTGAAATCATCACCGTCTCCTTTGCTGTGATGGTGGCTGTGGTCTATAATGCAAACCTAATGCTTGGATAGAAGATGATAGCACACCATGCATTGACAAGCAATTCCCCAAGAGCCACCTTACGCAACATATTAGGATGTGAATAAATCATGTGATGATGCTGTATCCTCCCTGCCCTGATCAATCATACGCGATCAATATATCAGTTTCCAGCCAAAATATCAGGGAGACAGTTGAGCATACACCTTGTCATTAGCATCAGGTGAGTAATAGGCTGACAAAAGCTATGGTGGAGGTCGTCAGCAGTTCCAACACAGCAAAGGAAACAAAGGGTGAAAGTCATAAACACTGGAGAATAGTCAAAGCAGTAATAAATGTATTTCTATTGCAAACAAACACAATTGAATTTATACTGTTTTGTGAGTCTGTGTATCAGCCATCTGCTGTGTCAAATCTAAGGACGGACACTGGTTATTATTTCTTTGAATATTATTCAGCAGTAGGTCAGTTGTTAATAACAAAATCTGGCTATTCAGCGTGATGTTCAGCTATCTGACAACAGCACGGCATTGTTCTGTCAGGCTATGAATGCACATCGATTCTTATTTTGTTCTGTGCTGCGAAGATAAAGAAAGCAATAATGCTTTTTATTAAAAGTATTGCCATGGCTCCTTCAGTTCATCAGGGCCCTCTGTGAGATAACGTACACTGTGCGACTAGTTGCTGATTAATTCATATTACACATGCTCTTAGCTGGGACAAAGAGTTTCACTCCAAAATGGTATTTCTTTATTATTTAATCATTAGCAAAGATTTTAACTCCTTTCTGTCATTTTGCTTTGAGGGCACAAACGATTTTTGTTTTCCCCCTTGTATCCCTTTGAATTCTTATGCTTCCAAATCCAAATTGTTGGCAATATATTGTTTTTAACATTTGTTAGTTTTTAATATTAAATAAGTCCTATTAATTTGTTAATTCCGACATTTATTTTTAGTAGCAAATTTAGCTTCTTATTAAATTAAACAGGTATTGACATTATTATGTTAAGAACACCTCATCTTTTTTGCTTTACTCAATGAAGTATATCTTCATTGTTATCCAGATGTAAGGGAGTTGTTATTAGTGCTGTGTTTCTTAATCTAAAAACAAAAAAAACATTGGAAATTCCGAAAATATTATCGACCAAGTAAGTAAATCCAATTTCCCATCTAAAGCAACAAATCTGATACAATTATATCTGTTACATTGAACACAGCCAGTAAGACTCTGCAAATATATGTCACATTGTCTTCCTTTGTCAACAGGTGTTCCCCAAGGTTCCATTTTTGGGCCCACCCTATTTTTCCTTAAAGATAAACAACTTTTCTTCGGTTTTTCCTAAAGTCTTAATTCAGATGTCTTTTACAAACATGGTACAAATATTGCACAACTAGACCATTAAGCTTATAGAATCCATGACCCATGTTTCAAAACATTTAAACCTGTCTTGGATAAAGATGAATGTGAGTAAAACAGTTGGAATGTTATTGTCCAAAACTAAAATTGCAAATTACAATGCAGACATTTCTGTGGCAAGGAGATGTCCAACTTGTGACATAATTTCAATATCTTGCCATTATTACAGATTCAACAATAACTTTTAAATACCAAATAAAAACAAAAACAAAACAAACGTTTCTAATTGTATTCGATTTGGTATTCTAAATGTTTATAGATGTTATTGTTTTATTGCACATAACCCTTTCTCCTATTTTTTTTATTTTTATTTCTTTTAAATTCAAAACTGATTTTATTGTTTCATTTTCTGATCTTTTTTCTTATGTAAAGCACTTTGAATTGTCTTGTACACGAAAATGTGCTATACAAATAAACTTGCCTTGCCTTGCCTTGCCTTGCCTTCTCATTTGTCTATTGTATAAAAACATATGCCATCACTATAGGAGAATGCCATCAAATAGTCAAATATTTGTCTGATGCATTTTCCATCACTCACCCAATTTGACAAAACAGGAAGCATCCCCTATCAAACAAGTAGAGAGGCGACCTGGAAGGACCGTTTTGTTCATCATAGAAAAATGCCTATACAGCTGCATGGGAATAGAACTGTCCCCACAGACAATCTGAGCTATCGATATATATAATCTATTAAAAATAAAATAAAATAAAATCCTTTAAGCATGATGACTAATAGGTGCTATCTCCTACTTCCAAAATGATTAAATGTGAATCATTGAATGGACTAGGAGCTTTGCTGCGATTAAAACTGTGTTTATAAATTGAATTTTCACAATCATTTTGTTACTTTGCTTCCTATTTCCAGACG
The DNA here is from genome assembly GCA_032876305.1 of Orestias chungarensis. Taxonomy (NCBI): domain Eukaryota; kingdom Metazoa; phylum Chordata; class Actinopteri; order Cyprinodontiformes; family Cyprinodontidae; genus Orestias; species Orestias chungarensis. The sequence continues at coordinate 1,371,419 of JAVLVB010000802.1, read as the reverse complement.
CAAAGGGGGGCATCTATGGTGGGATTTAATAGTCAAACCAAAATAAGTTATTGTGTTAAGGTATTTACTTTCTTGTTATGTAGTGTAGGTTACACATAACACATCTCTGAATTTAGATAAAACAGCACTGCAACATACAGTAAGCAGTTTATACGTTTGCAGATCCATCAGGCACAGTGTTAGCATGTTGACTGAAGCACGTATTTTTGGTATTTCGTCAGTGTGGGAAGGTGCCAAATTCTACCTGAAAATGAAATCTGAATCTTCAAAAAGCTTGTCAAGAGAGGAAATCAAAAATAACCCGTAAGCAACCGCAGCAAATTACATGGCTACCAAGATTTTCAATGATTTTGGAGACTGCCCACTGGGCCTCAAACAACTTAGATTCAGGGCGCCTTGACTTTTCCTACATACTCTTAAAACTTTGATTAGTGAACCAAATGCTTCCTAAAATCAGAAAGCATAGACATTTGTTCCATTTTTTTTGTGTAGGAAAAACTTAACAAAAGAGATGTAACAGTTGCAGCCTATATCCTGGAGATGTTATTCTTATCTTTAATGATCGCCCATGAACACTGACTTCACTCAGAATTGAATGCTTTCAGCCACCAAATTCTTTACTGGGGGTTTGCTTCATAATTCTCCTAAGGCCCAGTCGTGAATTGTTGTGATGTCTTCTCTTGCTGTATTCCAGGGGTCTGTAACTCTAGTGTTTAAACACCACAGTCCTGTAAATTTTCGTGTGAATGTTAATTTTAATATGGTTATGTATAAATGAAATTTCAGTTAGAACATTATTATACATAAAAATGTAAAACAAAACATTTTAGATTCCGATGATCCAAGATAAACATACGGTGGTGGAAAGAGGTTTGTGTGCCCTGCTTTGTAGATATTTATTAAATAGGATTTTTGCCAAACAGCTGCAGTTTGAGCAGCCATATTCTAGTGTGAAAACTTCCACAAATTAGCAGCTGCTGGTCTATATGTTGAGCCAGCTGTTTTATTGGGAGGGTTTGACATTTAAGTCAACCTACAGATCTGACCCTTCATTTCAAATTAGTTCTTAATCAAGATCATAAGCCTTATAACCAATACATACCTTTGGTTAAGCATTAAAAGTACAGTAGCACGGTATTACTGCACTACATATACTCAGTATTACAACACTTTTAATAAAAGTGTGTGAATTGAGAGTAAATGTATGTGGGTTCTATGGCTGTCAATTGTATTTATTTATCTGTTTGTGAGCAACAAAAATATTTTTTTCCCCTTTACTATCTGTAATTTGATTCACTGACATCAAATTTAATGACATAGTGTCTCCTGGCTTCTCCGGCAGAGATGACATCTCCTGTACACAAGTCAGCTGAAAAAGTTAAAGAAATAAGAGATATAGGTAGATTTTTGAGTTTTGGCAAGTTGGACTGTTATGGTTAGTATTCCTCAAGCATTACTTTAAAATTTTTTTTTTAAAGAGGCCATTCATTTAAAACAGTTACCATAATGGACAATCCCTATAGTGAGATTACACATTCAGAGGAATTAGTGTTTTTTTTTCTTCTGACTTCTGAATTTTGCTGTGAGAACATAGGGGAACATTTTCCCTCTACACTCATTATATTTGTTAGGTATCTTGCTATCATAGCTCACTGCTAATCTGAACCCATGTTAGATCTCACTGACCCATTTTAATAAACTCTAATAAAGTGACACTGTAAGATTGCAAAATAAACATATCATCTAACAAAGACGAACAAGTAAATACTCTATGCTCAGATTAAAAAGGTGACTTTTAACCAGGAAATAAAATACAACATGACATCTAGACTAATGTCAGTACAGTGCAGTCAGTCTTTTAGGAGCTTTAAGAAAGGAGTCATACACAATAATACTGATTCTAACTTTTAAACATCCTTGATCCATGTTTCCCGCACCAGAACAGCTACAACAGTGGTGAAAATAGATATTCTGTCACTTCTCATGAAACATGTTTGGCTCCCTTCAAGTAAGGGCCTCACCCTCCCTCTTGGTCTACAAGGCAGGCTGGTTCAATGGACAAACAGAGGGACTGGCAAGCTTTTAGTTTTGGAAAAGGCTTTTCATGTCTGTATACTTCCAACTTCAGATGATGAACAGAACAAGAACAAAGCAAAAAAGTGCTTAGACATTCTAAGTCTCCCTGATCACACTTCTGATGCATGGAGGGAAAAAAAAAACAACCTCAAAAGTACTGTAGCGCAAAAAATGAACCAACATTGGTGAAACAACTGTAAGACTTAGTGGATTTTACCAGGAGGCTTTTCTTACAGGGTGAGAAGACAACATGAGGAATAGATCAACCGATCAGAGTAGATGTGGGTAAGATAACAGATGAATCATCTTATTAAGGTATCTAAAACAAACAAACTACAATATATGTATTTGAATAAAAATGACATTGACCAAATTGTGATACTTCTTGATGATCAGAAAAATGGCCAAAATAGTCTCAATTATCGTTATATATAGATATATTTATTCTAATTTTAATCACATATTTGAACCAACATTTTTTGTTTAAAGTTTAAACAGAGGCCCCGAAAGGAACTTGCGACTGCACATATTCAGTCTACAGTGTAAATATTGAGGCTATAAAGGTTTAGCCTTGAAATTAAGATAAGGACTGGGAAGTTAAAATCACGGATTTACACCCCACTTTATTATTATTATTTACTTTTTTATATTATTTATAATCTTATCATTATCATGTATATGAGTACAAGACCAAATCAGTGAGACATTATCTTACTGTATGAAATACAGTTTATGGAAAAAATATGAGCATATGTTTGCTATTCAAAGGTGGTGTTGGTGATTACACCAGTCCTGCTGGTACTTCAGGAGAAGTAGAGCATTTGGGAAACGTTACAAAACCATTTCTATTGTAGAGCAACAACACATGAACACTACCATACGCTAGCATAGACATAAATGGCTCTCTTGGCAATTTGCCGTTATTCTATTAAGTGATTGTGTTGTTGAATATTTCTCTCTGTTGATGATTTGCTGTTATGTATCCCAGATTAAACATGAACATTTGTGTATTCCAACCTTCGATTTACTGTAGGTTGGGGTTCATTAGTATTCCCTGGTATGATAATGCACCACTGAGGCAGTTGATTTTTTACATGATTTGACTATGTAAAGCTCTAAATTAGACCCTTATTATTGTATAAAATCTTTATTATCTTAGTACTATTGCATTAACAGCAGTAAAGTTACTGTATATTACAACCTCAGAAGTTACAGTAGGTCTAATAAGCGGCCTTTTATTTGGAATTTGCTATAAGTGTGTGTGCACACGTGCACAAATGTGTTTTGCCTGTGCCCATGCATTTAGGTGTGGGTGTGAACATGTATGTGTGGGAACACGCATGCATGGCAAGCTCAGGGTGGCCTGGTTACAGTAGATGACTGACTCCTGGCCTGAAAAAATCTCCCAGTCCGGCCCTGCTAAGGCGTATGTGTTTATATGACTAGAGATAAAGGAAATAAATTCAGCTTTGGCGTTGTTTAACAACAAAAAATTAAACATGTATGTAATATTGACAGATAACTTCTGTCCAACATACAACAGTTAATTAATAGAAATAATTCAAACAATTTGTTTTTTTATGCATTTGCTTATCAAATCCTGAACCTTTGTATTTCGAAAGAAAAAATTGAATAGGGGAAGCTATACGCTGTTAGTAATTGGTACATTTTTGCATTTTTTTTTGTTTTTTGTTTTTGAGATTTTTACTGAAAATTACTGAATTTCACTGAATTACTTAATGGTACAATTAGATATGACTGTCACAGGAGTAATGTTTTTTTGCCTTAAAAGAAGAATCTCTGTGGAAAATCGCTATTGGCATAACAGACTTTGAAATTAAATTGTATTGCATAGCCAAATCCCAAGATCTCATGGCTCAGGCCATCATAAGATCTCTGCTAACCAAGTTTTAATAAATCTTAAAGCTGAACATCGAGAACCATATTATATTAGGGTGTAAATACACTCCTAGAGATATTCTTTGCTCAGGTTAACTCAGTCTAACAACAACCATTTATTTTAAAACTTTTGGAAACCTTTGCAAAGGCAGCCAATGATCAATGATCAATGAAATGTGTCAAATGTGTCATATTGAGGTCTTGCTAAACTTTAAAGCTCAGACACTTTATCTTAGAGCTGTCCAAAGTCGAAATATCAAACTGAGTATATTTTGAGAGAGAAGGTTTTGCCTCAGTTTATTGCTCCTTTTGATATTTTATCTTTTTTAGTCCTGGCCACATATTTTGATCTAAGTGACAGAGCCTCTTTTCTTTTTCTGGTCTTTTCTTTTCACTGTTATTTCGTGGTTTCAGTTTTAAATTAGCACTACAAAAGAGACCGTCCCTTCAAGGTATATGGGCATGAAAAACCAAAACTGAGGGGAACTTTTTCTCTCTGACTAACAGATTAAAAATCTTTGAAAGAAAAAAAATGTAATTTCCTGTATCGGACAATGCAAACTTTAAATCAAAGGAGTACGTATATTTTTAATCTAAAAAAGTATTCTAACCATTGAACTAAAAATGGGACAAACTGCAGCTTTAATAAGATCACAATAGTACATAATGCCATATGACCTTTCGCAAGGCTTTTGCCTTCACCTCCAGATTGGAACATTTAGCTGTCACCGTAGCCAATTATTTCTCAGGTACCTCCTGTTGTGTAGGATAATAACACTTAATTAGCCAGAGAATGCAGGGCAGGTTTCCTCTTTTCCCTCTCATCTCCCATTCTCTTCATCTGCCGCCCTTTCTCCACTGTAACACAGCTCTCCAACAGGGTTTACAGTAAGAGCCAATCATGTCCACTCTACCACTCGCCTGCACAGCGAGGGGTCATGGGCCTTTCCAGTACAGCTGGGACATAATCAGGGTCTGCACAGGTATCATGCTTTCAGGGGAGAAAGGTCACAACAGCAGCAGGCAGGAGGGAGGCTGAGGGTCCATCTGCCTCTACAGCCTGAAGGCCGACAATCATCATCATCTCTGTCCAGCAGGGCAAAAAACAAGAGGAAAGAGACTGCACTAAAGGGGATTAAAATGGGGGATAAACTCTGTTCAACAAAAATTGTGTCCAGGGTAACATTCAAGGACATGACCCAGCTTATAAATAGAGCATGGTAAAGATTTTAAAAAGGGATGAAGGTAACACAAGTTAATAAAATTCAGGTGTACATAAACTTGCATTCTGCAAACAGAAGCCTGTGGCTGTTATGACCTAAAGGGCATAGGCCGGATTTATTGTAATGTTCTTGTTGTCTAGGCCAGGTCAGCTGAGGGGAAACCCACAGGAGACAGACCTCTTTGTGACAACAGGTACGGCAAAATAGATAAAGAAAATGAAGGGAAAGCTTGAAAATGTGGCATAGCAGATACACTGCTGTTCGATGTAGGAACACAGTCAAAAAAAAGGACTAAAAATTTGTAAAACAACACTCGGACTCACATCTAACCTGTCCTCTGGGACAGCAGAGTAGAAAGGGGTACAAGACAGTTATTGAGCAAATGTAATAACTTTATAGATTACTGGATACCTTTGATAGTTACAGGTTTTCAATATTAATAAGAATGACACTCACTTTTTACAACCGACCTGTAGGGGGCAGCTGTAGAGAGAAAGTTTATTACTTGTACGTGAATATCTAATTAGGTATTTAGATATTCCAGTTGGCAATAGTTCCTAGGTCAGGAATGAGCAAATCCAATCCTTGAGATCTGATGACCTGCAACATTTAAATGTTTGTCTGCTTCAACCCACAGTTTAGGTCAAATATTAATTTCACCAGCAGGACTCTGGAGAACCTGACTGAGGATTGAATTTAGAAATGTATTCAGGTGTACCGAACCACTAACACAATCTGTCTCTTGTAGACAGTGGTTTTCCACCCATGCCCAGGTCAGCAGTCAGTTTATTGTTGGCCTTTTTACATGGGTTAATGTTATGAACAAAAGTTTTGAATGGACCTTGTGAAAATCTAAGCATGGTAATTCCCATGATTTTTTGAAAAAAAGACCAGAAGAGGAAGGTTTTCATCCCATCAGAATCTTTCATTCTTTTTTATTAAGGTTGCAAAATGACTTAACACTGCATATTATTATGAGTCTAGTCGCGTTTCAATCTTAATGAAATAGGAGAATTACCTCTAACATACATCAAAGCTGGTTTCAGAACGGATAACCAGACAGATCATTTTCATTGACTGCTGGAATAACAGCTTTCAATCAAATAACGAGCATTCAATATGAAAACCACTTTCAAGTCGTCTTTCCACTTTACCACAAAAAAAATACCTTTTCCAAGTTAGAATCCTGGATAATCAACAAAAGGAAATAATCTATTTATTGCAATACACCTGTATGTCACTTGAATTAGGAATTAACCACTGCAATCCTTGATGGATTGAACGAGTACAAGAAAATAGACGGCAAGATAATCTGTATGTGTGGACGTAGCATAGTAAAGTGTTTTTTAAAACAGTTTTTCTGTTGGACCAAACTTAGTAAAAAAACAAAAAAAAATACAAGAAGATCAATTTGTCAGAGAGGTTTATTGGATTTCTCATTGGATGCAGGATGGATTCAGATTTTGCCTGCGGCAGGTTTGAAGTCTGACAGCATTTCTTAGGGGAATTCAGATGTTGCTTATGTGGAGGTCATTAACTACCAAGTCATGCTGACAATGAAGAGAACAAGCCTTTTTGGTATTTACAACATTAGTGGTTGTACCACTCGCTGAAAAAAAATTATGTAACAGGATGTTACAATGTTAGCAAAAAGCAAAGTTGAAGGTTTCAGACAATGTATACAGATATAATTTGCAATTAGCAGTTCAAGGTATGGTTTAGGACTTTTAAGTGATGTTCTGGTATACCCCTATAAAATAGGAACCCCTCACCTGCAGCAGAAAACTGTCTTGGTATTTCTAGTTAGTATAAATCCAGGTCAGTTTATTGGCTTAATTTAAAATAACAGTCAGAGAGGCTGATAAACTACATTACACGGGTCCCTGAGGTGATCTGACCAGGGTCTGCGGATTGTACCTACTATGATGCTAAGGATATCAGAGCAGTTTGTAGCAATATCCCCTTGACTGGGAAAGTCTCTTCCATGTTTTTACTAAAACACATCCTTTTAAACTACTACTCCTTAGCTAGTTGGATGTACTGATGTTCAATGTTCTTATCCCTCATTCCAAATGTGAGGAAACTACTAAACCTATTGGTGGTAGAGGAAACCTAAAAGTCAGTTGAATGTAGGGGGTGTAAAAGGCTTTTGTCAAACACTTTATTGCCAAAGATGTTAAATTGTTGTCTTTGCTGTCATGTATGTGTAGAATTGAATGAAGTTCCATTTTTAATTTATACGTTTAATATTTTTAGCCAATCGTTTGCAGCTTTAAAAGGTTCTCTAAGAAAGGGTTTTTAGAAGATTGTGTTTATGGATATTGCTAATATTAATATTGCCATTCTACTAGAAGTGAATGGGTAGTGATACCCTGCTTGCACTCACTCACCTCAAACTTTGTTAGGGAACAAATGCTTTCCCACAAAGTTCGAAGCAAGAAATACCCCAGGTATGTTCAAGTCTTAAAACTTTTCTTAACTGTAACCAAGAAACTTGCCTTAATTGTCAAAACTCTCAACCAAATAATGCCCTCTTTGCCAAAGTTGATACTTGGCACCTTACAGTTAGGGAAATCTATTTCTGCTGGCAATTGCAAAACTCGATCTCATCCATTAGAAAGCCACACAGAAAGGCATTAGTAGACAGTTTGGAGTACAAGTATTCACTGCTCAAGAGTCTGGGGTTGCATTACTTTAAACCACAGCATCTGAAGCTTGGCATTGAAAAAGATGATTTATGGATTGGATGCAACTCCTCCGCATTCCATTTAATGAATGCTTCATCTGATCCGAAGTCTACATGAAGTTTGGCAGTCTCAAATTGTTGATTTTGATGACCTCTTTACATCTCGTTACATGTCTGAGTGGCTGTTAGTATTAGTTGCTTAAATTGTGCTATTGTAGCACAAACTATTGAGTCAATAATTTTGTTCAATAATAGGTGCACCCTTTTATGCTACCACGCTGGAACTCACTGAGCTTCTGAGGGTTACCAATTTTTCCAAACATGTGTAAAGCAGGTTGCATACCCAGGTAGTTTAATTTTATGCACCATGGTCATGTAAGGGATGGGAAGGAATGATAAAAATCTTGATAAGCCAATAAAGGACACAAAAATGGCATAGCAATAAGTACATATAGCAACAAGTTAAAACATTGGGACAGCAGGTGGGGCAGTGGCAAAAAATATGTGGATGCACCATTCACTTGAATTAATTTACATCACATTGCAGATGTTTCTACTTTTTGTGTTATACTGCAGCTATATAAAGCATGCTTAAATTCAGGGTTAATTTAACTGGCCTTTTGGAAGGACAAAAGTGCTCCCAGTATAATGTCCACGGATTTAATGTGCTGGTAAACGTTTTGTCATTTTATGTGAATGCGATTAAAAGTCTCAGGTGCAATTACACAGCCTTATAGGATTATGATTGCATTTTTATTTGCAAAGTAGTATTTTTTCACCTTACACGAAGTATTGTATGTATATTTTTTTCAGTTACAGCTTTCTGGCACAAATGTGAAACAACCTCACAAAACGATTTGGATCAATCTAACACAGTAGTGTATGTTTTAAAATAAAATTTTATTAAAGATTACATTTTTATCTGTCTTGCATAAATAAAAATACGTGTGCAGCTGGATAGCAAAGATTCAAAAATATTTTCTGCTGCCACAGTAAATGCATCTGGCAAAAAGGCCACCAGAATCAGAATCAGATTCATCAATTATAGCTTAAAGGTCAAGCATACCCAGACACAAAGCTGGAAAGTTTGGTTCCACTTTTCTTTGGACAGATTTGAGGATTTTTCCCTCCCATAGAGTAATTCAATGTTCATCTCATCTCAACTATGCTAGAACACAACTTCCATGAATTGCGAAGCAGAACAAACCATTTTTTGTCAGATTTTTACCACAGTTATGTTTCATGTCTGTAAAAACTGGCAAATGTCCAAGGTCGTGGTCAGCCGGTGTGAAAATGGCAGACAGCTGCATTGCGATGAGAACAATGGAATAGCCAGCCAGTAAAAGACTGCAGCAACTCATCAATTACCCACAAGACTGTGTGGGAAGTACAAAAGCCACCTAATTACATTTAATCTCAACTCCAGATGTAAAACAGGAGGTTAACATAATATCACTTAGCCATCTTTATGGTTCAGTGATTCCGAATGAGCAGGCTAATGAAAGCCAGTGTGCCTCACTAACACCCTCTGACTGGTCATTTTTTGCCAGACAAGGTTGTCTTGAAAATCCAATTTTCTGTGTGTGCTTGGTTTCCCCTTTATGTCTATTCACTTGTCACATTTTACGTCAAAGAGATTACTATTTTTTGCAAGTTTCTGCTTCTTTCCAAATCTATCATTTACAGCAGGTACAATGCTTGGATAGGGCAAATCCTTTCTGCATGAGCTCCCCTTCTTTGGCAAGGACTTGAAAGAGGAAGGAAACTATTCAGCAGAAGGAATGCGTTCTGGGGGTTGAATATGTCAGAGGCTTTTTAATCTCAAGGGGTAAAAGCCAACCAAAGAGGAAAAACACTGACATTAAGAATTTAAGTCATTTGGGGATCAATAAAGAAATGTCTACAAGTCAACTTTAACATTAAATAAAGCCTTAAAACTCACACTAGAAATGTCTACAGAGGCATACAGGTCAAATGTCCCTTGCTTCCACAATGATTCATTAGAGGTTATTATATTTGTGGTTAATAATGGAGTTGTACAGTTAATGAGACAGTGACATCAGGAAGTATTTTTTGTTTTTGTTTTGTTGCAACTGCAGCTTAATTAGTGTTGTATGCACACCTTTGGCTGCAGTTACTGTATAGCGAGAAATCATCTTGGGTTGGGGTTTTTCTGCTACTGATCAGTGCAGATCATTTCAGGCTTAGCTACATTAAATTAAAACTAAGCTGTACATAGGTGCAGACTCTTAAGAGCATTTACAGAATGGTCTAGAACTACATCTTTATAATATTTGTTGTCAGGTGCTTTGTGTGGAAACATTAATAATTCATGGAGAATCTATGTTTACCTGTGTTTCATCATATCCTTTGTGAGTTGAACGCCAATTTCCTCACAGAAAAACTTTTATATATTATAATTCTTCAAAGAAGGGAATAAAAACAATTTCTCTTTTTACCAATTTTGTTTTCATATTAAATATATAAATCAAATTTCTGAAGGCCATTCTCTTTGTAGAAAAACCACAGTTTAATATCTATCTCAATACATCTCCTGCTTTATCTTGATTGGTATTTTAGTGTGTGGACATCTGTTTGCGTTTTTACCGAATAAAAGCTTTTTAGCTAATATTTTTCGATTTGAAAAATCTATATAGTCAATACATCATGATGCAATGAGCCCCTGCTGTACTCTTTTATGAGTGGTTGGTGGCAGCTCCAATTCCTTTGACATATTCAAACTGTGGGATGAACAGGAAGCTTCTTGAAAGTCTACAAAAAAAGTCTGGTTATTTTACTTTACCCTTGTCTTTTAAAATTTTGTATTCAAATTTATTGCAATTTTGGGTTTTTGCTTATTAGGTAAGCCCAACAATATCAACATAATTCTTTGCATTAGTAACCTGATGCTCACAGCAATCTTTACCTCGCCTGTCTAGTTACAGTACATTTTAAGATTTTGCAGTCCTATTGTTATATTTACAGTGTAAGGTACCTAAATGTATTTGTGATTTTTCTATGTTGGTGTAACTCTTTGTATGTCCAATAACGTACTTGGCATTTAAACGGATTCTGATTCTAAAGTTTTCATGATATGCATTAACAAAAAAACCCCCCAAAAAAACAAATGCATGAAAAAAAAAAAATCAACACCCTATTATTCTTGTAGGTAGATTGATATCAAGGTACCCAATCAGCCATGTTTTAGGACTGTGGGAGGGAACCAGAGTACATGGAGAGAACCCATGCATGCACAGGAAGAACATGCAAACTCCATGAAGAAAGACCCAAAGTGGAATTGAACCCAGAGCCTTCTTGCTGCAAGGCAACAGTGCTACCCATTGCGCCAGCCAGTGTTTTTCAAATATGTTCTTAGTTACAACAACACAAGACTGGATATCAGCCAAGGTACTTTGTAAAAAATGTCACAGAACATGTTCCACATCTCCCAGTCTGGGTAGCCTCTGCACACATCCTTATGAACCCTTTAAAGAATAGTGCTAACAACAACCGAGTCATGACCCAGAATGGAAGCAGGCCAGCTGATATGACTGCAAGTCACTTTGTTCAAAACAATCACTGAACAGGATTCCTTCGCATTGGGAAGCAGAACTACACACTCTTTTGATCAGGACAGACCATTTCCCAGACACTAGTCTTATTACACGAACACTATCATTGATATACAACAGGACTGAAACATGTTCTTGTCCTGCTGGCCTCCAGAGAAAAGACCTCACATTTTAATCGGACAACAGCAAAATTGTGTTTTTTTATTTTTAAATCTTTCTACAAACAATAGAGGAGTAGAAGCACACCTTAGTATTTTCCATTATATAAAATAGCAAAAAGTGTATTTTTAAATGTTATAGTAATTAAATTGCTCTTGTTATGTTCTGTATGGTGTCATGGAACGTTTAAATGACTCGGCAGACGTTGGATTGAGTAAATAAACGATTTATTGAGGGGAATGAATAATGAACATAAACATGAAAAGGAACCATACAGGGGAACTACAGGCAAACCGGAAACGGAACAACACGAGACGATAAACAAACAGAAAGCGGAGGCGGGACAACAAAATGTGAACAAAGCTAAAAACTAAACGAGACGCGGGAACTACAAACGTTAAACACAACGACACTAATAAACAAACAACTAATAACACAGGAAGGGAGGAAATAAACTGAGACAAAGAAACTAAAACTACACCACGGGGAAGAGACAAGGAAGCCCAGGGACTACAGGAAGTGAGACAAACAGAGAACACGGGATGAGACCAGGGGACCTAACCAAAATGAAGAGCCAGGACAGAGAACTTAGCCAGCAGGAGACTTACAGGAGACGTGGGGCGAGAACTTCTGGAGCGAGACGAGAAGGACATCAGACAAGGACTTCAGGGAAGGACAACAGAATGACTTCAGGGAAGGACAACAGACGATCCAGCGGTGAGTGAGAGAATGAGACAAGCTTATATACTGTGAAGCAGGAGGTGGAGCAGTGGAGGAGATAACCGGATGATTGGTAACAGCTGTAAATGATAATGAGTGAAGACACACATACACACACACACAGGATGAAACAGAACCAAACCAAAACATAGAACATGACATATGGTACAGCAAAATACCAACTCCCTTTTGGTCGAGGAGTAATTTTTACTTGTAGGCTTTAACATTTTGTATTTAAAAGTGTAAAATATAAGCTCAACATTGGACTACAACACAGAAATGTTTTTCTCTGAAGGCTCATCCACATTTTTTCCATCATTTCCTGTGATATCTTAAGTGCTCTGGTTGGTTAATGAATCCCCCTCCTTCCTTCATTTTTAAAAATACAAGTACAGAAAATAGAAATTTACGAAGAGATGCCCTCGCCAACATCTTGTCCAATTTACCAGCAAACAAAAATCCAGTATATGGATTTCAACTCAACATTGCCCCCTATGCTAAATGTTCCACAGAGCAGTGGTTATACTCAAGTGCTGAACAAAAGGCAGTAAGAACCACCCAAATTTTAAGCACATAGGCCACTGCGGGCATTGGGTCTAGTGCTCATAACGTTTGCCTTTCTTTTTTTATAAAATTTTTCAAAAGCTTTCTTTTTCCTGCAAATAATTTGCACACAAACAGACAAAGCTAGGTATACCGGTAATAAAAACCTACATGTTAATGGCCTAGAGTTTCTAATACCACCATCGTCCACCTCACTAAAGAAGCACGACTTTGAATATAGGAACTGTAAATTCATATTATGCTATGATTTTCACATAGCCTCTGTTTTCACACGAAAAGAAAATTCATCAAGAACATTTCAACTAATACATTTGGTGTTTTTTAAAAATCTGGTCAGTTTTTTTTTCAAGATTTTGATTACTGTTCTCAACTTCTCAGCCTTATTGACAGACAAACCTTTAATGTAAAACCTTAATTCAGTGTCCGTTTTTTACAGGCTGTTGTGCACATGAGCACAACAAAAAAATTGAGCAAAAAAACCCCTACAGAATATTAGGAGCGCAAAGGTGCAAAACATCATAGGGTAAATTATGAATTGAGAACCTAGGGGGGAATTTTGGTGAAAATATTTTCTTTTTTTCACATAATATCCACCCATTAAAATCTCTCAGTTTTAGGTTTTGCTAAATCCATTACTGTTACTATTATTACTACCTTTATTCATATTTTCTACATTAAAAATACATTCAAATCAGGATTTATTTGTTCCTTTGCGCTGAACAATTGTATTACAATTTTAAGGGAAACATAAAAAAGGTACTGCATAATCAAGATTTATTTTATTTCAAACTTACTCAAAATCGAGCAATTATTTCACTACCACTTACAATTATTTAAGTGAGAAAGTAGAAGAAAAATAAACGCAACAAAACACTTAACAGCGATTCTACAATCTACTATAAAAAATGATCATGTTATCAATAAGAAAGAAAGATTTTTAAAAACAAAAAGTTTGGTATATTCCCACAAAAAGTAACGTAGGGTGACAGCAACGCATTTGCACACAACTGCTTTTAATAAACATCAAATCAGGGTCTCATCTGTAAAAATGGTGTATGTATTGTACATGATTGTACACATCGCCTTTTAAGATACGCAATGACCTGTTAGGTATTTCTATTATTGTTGTACTGAAGTTGTAGCTTCGACTGAGCAGCCATTTTTCTCGTTGGAGTTGGAACACCAGATAATGTGCTTGGCAGGACTGAATCTCATGCAGAATTGTTTCCTTTTCAATTTACGTTTCCTTGGGAAGATGCAGTTTAACTTATCCCTCAGAAATTCTAATTGTAGGAGGAAATTACTCAGATGGATACAGTAAACTGGTAAAAGTTGGTAAATTAAATGTAAAATTTATTTATGATTTGTTTAGCCACTTTGAGCACACAAAAAATATTTTTTTGACCTTTTAGAACCTTTTCTTCAATTATTTAGTAGTAACTACTTTGAGATTGCACGATAACCTCCTTCATGACATCCGAGAATTATTTAAAGTGAACAACTACAACTATTAGGTTACTTGTCTATGTCGAGACTACCGACTAAACTGCTGCATGTGGCGAATTAAGTAGACGTACATACTTAACTAAGTAATTTCCAATTTCAATTTTCTTCCAACTTGTCCATAAAAATATACAAAAACTAAAACTGCAGCAAGCAGCAGAGAAATCTGTAGGATGGGCAGGGTTAGCTTGTAAAATGGGATTTCATGTAGTGTAATGTTGGTGTAATGTTTGACAACATTTAGTAAAAATATAATGTCTCTGTAAATTATACTTGAATATGTTGCTCATAATTTTGAGGACCAACGTAGCTGTAGGGGACTTTTATATAAACATAATTATAAGATAACAGCCCACCCTTTTACTTAATGCCTTATTTTAGTTGAACCAAGACACCCAATTGGCGAATATGAGGGTGAGGGTTTTGTGTAAATCGAAGGTCAAGATTCAAAGGTAAATTTGAAATTGCACATTTTATTAGGAAAAAACAGGTTTGAGCTACCCTATCACCAGGTGAACACCAAGTAAAATTTAATCAACACAATGTATTGATTTTTCTTAATCATACAGACCATCTTAACTAATATTGCAGAGCTTATACGCTGGTCAGCAACTCACCTTAAACAGCTGCTCAAAAAGGTGTTCATATGCAATCAAGACTTACTTCACACGAAGATTGAAAACAAAGTGTCATTTGTGCCACTGCAACTGTTCTTTTTTGTAATTAAGTCTCAAGTAGGTAAAAGAACACAGAAATGACACAAAGGTCCTGCTGCATTCTCAGTAGCACACAAAAGGTTTCTGGTAAAAGGTTGACCTTCACACCATGTTTTTGAGGGAACCTGCTGTTTTAAAGTCAAATCTTAATGCCAGATAAGCAGTACTGCATTTTAATCCTCTCTCTGCTGAGTGGGGCATCTGGTTAAATAACTGCCTTTTCACCTCTTTTCTTTGTAGCGAGGATTTCTGTTATGGCTGCGCTTTCCTCTGCAGATCCCCAAGACTTCAGACCCATCCATTGTATAGGGCACATTGTGTCAAGTTTAAGCTCCTGATCCAAACAGCCTTCACAGGCTAAGGCAGCATATTCCTGCCCGTGGTATTAATCACTTCTCATTTCCGGTGAGTTCAGATTAGGAAAACTTTTTTCTCACTATTTCTGCTTACATCTGATGTTTACAAAAGCTGCCTCGTGCCCACTTATGGTAGAATCTTAAAACCAATCATATATTTTTTTGCATCCTCGTGAGCCGACGCAGCTTCCAATATTTTCTTTCTCCCTGCCTGGCATCTATGTTTCCAAGGTAACCAGGCATCATGGAATATGGTTCAAATTTGCAATTATGACTATTATAGATTTACCACTTCAGCCGCAATAATTACTTAAGGTTTTTTTTTCAGAGTATGGTGACATGGTGAAAACATGTATAGAAGAGCTTGGATAAAACTCATTATTCCTAACTTGTACTCTGCCACCTGATACAAAGTGTGCGCCCTATAAATAGGCATAGACTGTTCTCCCTGGTAGGCAGTAAGTCCAATCAAAGTGTCATGTCTCCATGTCACATCTGTAAGATCACAGGACATGTCAGTCTACAATGGTGTCAGTGTTGCTGACTTTGGTGAGGGTTTGGTGATCTCCCTTAGGCAAGGGATTTTAAGTCAGGGCAGATAAATGAGTCTCAGAGATGATGCAAACTAGTTTAACCAAGAAGCAAAGAAAAAAAAATCCCTTTCAGGTTGCCCGAGATAAGAAAATACCCACAGTAAATTCTAAAAAGTATACACTATTAGTTACATTTTGCTGCATCCTCTTTAGTGAACAATGAACCTAATGAAATTTTTGAATAACATTTATGTAGGCATAACCTTTTCTCATCTGGCATTAAAGTACATGAATGATGACAAGATAATGGCGGCTTTGGATGGAGGCCAAAATAGTAAATACAGTCAACTTATGTGGATACTTATAGTCTCAGAATGAATCTATCTCTTTCTCTAAGTTTTTTTTTTTAAAGAACATTGGTGTGTTATAGTCTGTCAGTGGCTGGCCAGGACACAATGCCTTCCCATCTGTGAAGCAGAATAAACCCTTTTCACAACTACATCAGCTGACATCCAAGTTAGCTTAAAGTGGGGTATGTTTACTTCAGCCGTGCTTTCACCTCGGATATCTGTCTGGAAAATAAATAGATCATCATTATCTCCACAAAATAGTGCAAGGTTAGGTTAGTTATAACTTATAACAGTATTTACATCTCACTTCATCAATGATTATTAATTGAAAATTTTGTTACAGCCATAGACTGTATAAAGGAAAAAACAACATAGAGTAGACTAGCTACCAGCAAACTTAGCCAGAGGTAGTTAAAATATACATACCTGTCTGTGGTGTAACACCAGCAACTTTAATTTCTCTAGAAATGCATAATCACTTAAACCTCCATACACTGTTCTTCCGAAAGGTAATGAATCTACTTGTGGCGAAACAATGTCATATGATGATGTTGAAAATAAGAAACGAGGGATGTGACGTATGTCTCAAAGCAGTCAGCACATTTTTAGTTGTTTTGTGTGGCAGGGGTCCTGGTACCATCCTAAAAGTTTCTTAGTGCTAGTTAAAGCCATACACCTCAGGCCATGACGGAGGTGGCATTCAACGAGCTGGAAGTCGACGTACAATCACACAAAAAATATGAAAATATTTTATGAAGGTTGAAAAGTTACTTAGTGTTGCTTTAAGAGAAACAAAGCTCTTCTGTCATTATGTTTTAGCAGGGAATTGCCAAATGAGACTTTTTCCAAAAAACTATTATTTCAAACAAAAACAGTTTTATTCAGTCAGAGGTTTCTTGCAGACCATTGTAACTAACTGGTACTGTATATGAGATGCTTCCTGATCACAGCGATCACCCTTCGCGACACCTTTCTATAGAAACTTATGATGTAACATGCGTTACAACAACATTCAACTTCCCTTAATGATTACTAAAGTCTTTCCGAATTGATCTAAACTGAATTTATAAACGGGGGCTCTATGCATTTTATCTTTTTCTGGATCCTTAAGAGCCATTATTTCTGTTTACCAGTTAACTTATGTTGTGCTTTAGGTTTTATTTAAAAAAACAAAAATAAAAGGAAACTGGAAGTCACGACGTCAATACCTTTTTTAGCAGTGTGGCCCTATGGATCTGTTAAAGGGCCATTTCTGAGGTAGAGCACAGCCGATAGTTTAGTTAAATGTTTTATTCCATATGTATTAGCCTTTACCCAAATCATGAACATAATTTATTTTAAGTTGTAGTATGTAGTAGATTGACTTGACTGAGACGGGGTAAATATGCATCAGACTTAGCTTATTAAGTATTTAAGGAAGCAACATTTGTTATCTTCACATGTTAGTTTAAGCATCATTGTATTTTTATAGTTTTACTATGATCAATGGTAGACTTAATAAAGTCTAGTAACTGCTATGTATGCCTCGTCATTTGGAAGAATTAACTCTAACTCTAACTTTTATATAAAATACCAATATAATTCACTGGAGTTTGTGGTTGCAAGGTTACAGTAGGTTCAAAGGATATACATAACTTTGGTACTCAGAGCAGCTATCAGGGTGCATGTAACTGTAAAAGTACAGGCTGTTGTAATGTACAGAGATATGTTGGGACTAATGTACAGCTGTATGAGCTGAAAGAAAAAAATACTGGAGGTATCCTTATAATTAATGAAAGTGCAGACTGAGCCAGGGGATAGGTCACACTATACTACCACCTTCTATCACAAAGGACAGAAGGTGACTAATGGCACACACAGGCTGAATACGGAATAAAAAGGAAAATGCCCAGAAAAATGTGATATTTTTTTGAATCTTTCTTTAAAGAAATATACACATAATTTCCCTTAGTCTGGGAATTATCCGTTGTTTTTTAAACAATCCCAAGAAAATAACTTTCTTGGCATGTATATATATATATATAAAGAATTCATTATTTCAAAACATACCTACTTTTAACTCTGTACCTTTAACTGGTAGCTATTTGTCCAATCCATGTTGATACAAGTCAGTACAATTTTAAATTTAGATTATTTAATTTTGGGGATTCTAACTCCCACTGGGCAATTTTGTAGGTCCCCGCTTACCAAACAGTAGACCAATGTGTGGATAAGGAGGTACAGAATCTTTTACATTGCAAATTTTTCCAAAAATATGTTTTTCTTTTATGTAGAGTTTCAAACTGATGAGATTTTCCGACTATGTATCAGTCGTAGTTAGGAATTTACTCTGGATAATTGTAGTAACAAAGGTTTTTCACTGTGAAAATCTACTGAGACACAATGTTGAAAAAGATAGTTCTACAAATGAATAAAAAAACTCCAGACTCTTGCAACTATTAAATACAAATAAATACGTGTGAAGTCAGAAAGAGACTGCACAGGTTACATTTTTTTGGAAAACATGCAAATAGGATTTATGCAAGTGTGGTTGAATTACTTAAACACCTCAACAGAACACATGCACAAAATTATACAACATTTTAAAACCTCATGACAACTAGGAGCATGAAGGTAGCAGTGTCATGGTTTGGGGACCCTTTGCTGCAGCAACCAGTCTCTATAGTGATTATCCATAGAGATTATCTGCTCAGTTTAATGAATTGTACTCAGCCCCAATATGCATTTTTCACACTGATATAAAATGTCTTCCTCATTTTTTGGTACACTTTGTTCTGTTCCTAATCTAATGTCATGTTGGAACCTAATGGTAATTATATCCTGTGGCGATTCTGGTTGGGGAAAATTCAATAGTGATTGAATTCTTTTAAATCTGAATATAGATGGTTATGGGAGACAGCATAAAGAAATAGTAAATGATTAATGATGCATATTTGTATTGAGAACAGAAAAATCCAAGTTGGACACAGGTAATATCTAATATAACTAACTGCGAACCTTCAGATGTAATCAGAATGCCTAACCAGAAAACCAGCTACAGAGTAAAACCTCAAATGAGCAAATGTAGTATGAGTACCAAAACAGAACAATGGTTAAGGTTGAGTAACAAAGTGGGTCACATCCTTAGAGAACTTAACTGTATCATATTCACATTCATGCATGGGGCATTCAGGACTTTACTAATACACTGTGTTGAGTGGAATAAAGACTCCTTACTCAAAAACAGTCCGCTCTCCTTCATCATCCATACATTTACACAACAGCATTATGCTCCTTCACGACAAGTATGTTAACATGTTATAACATGTTATAATTGTGTGGATCTTTAGAAATGTGTGGAGAAGTTTGCAGCACACCGTTTCCGCTGAACATAGTGACAACATTTTATTATATCCAATCATTATTTAAAAGCAATGTTGAGCTCATTGAATAAATAGAAACTGTTCAAATATTTAACTAAAACCTAGAAAGGTACATGGGATCTTATGCTATATACAAGGGGTCTCCAACCATGGTCCTTGAGAGCTACTGTCCTGCAGGTTTTAGTTGAAGCAAGTAATTGATTTGTTAACAGGCTTTCTCCAAACTTGAATCATTTGAGGCAACTGTGTTGAAGCAGGGTTGCACCTAAAACCTTCATGATAGTAGATCTCGAGGAGCAGGGTTGGAGATCTCTGCTTCATACAGATAACACATTTGCTCTGTGCAACGTGTTTGAATTTGCTTTTACTAACATTTGACTACTCATTCAGTTTAATTGAGCTTGGGGCAATAAAGTGTTTCAAAAGCTGCGAGCCCAAATTAATATAGTCACAGAATATGTTTAAATATGCAGTGTTATGTAGTGTGTTAACAAGTGTCACCTAAAAAAACTTTTCACAATTGCTACATACATATTTATTAAGTTATCAATGCAAAGAGGTGTTAAGAGCTTATGTATTAATTACTACGATAATTACATATATGTGTTAATGTAGAAAGGCGAGCAACATAAATAAATGTTTTCCTACCTCTTAATTTTATTTATGCCAATTTAATCCCTGCAACAGACTTGCATTGAGTGCACTGCCCCTACTTCCCCTAAGATAATTTCACAATCATTACAATCATGCCACTGTAATATTTCTTTTAAATCTTTGGGAATGCTTAGTAAAACTCCCTACGTTGCTTACATTGGATGTTGTATGTATTATTTTTTGTCATTTTATGGGCTTGGAGAGATAGACCCCCTCTGGTACATCTAAAATATAGAAAATATTGTTTCACAAAAGTGTTTTAAGTAATTACTTAATGAACATGTTTGTAAAACAGGTCATTATTATTATTATTTTAAATTGAACATGGTATTTGAAAATGATGTAGTTAAATAAATGTTTAAATGTTTTATTCTTCAACATGTGCTTTACCTTTTCAGGGTGCTCGTGAATGTAGAGAGCCCTTTATACAATCTCAGAATTACTTACAACAACAGTAAAAAATCCAGAGACAGTTCAATTAAAATAAATGTTAGGACATTGGTACAAAGTATCTTACCTGCAATACCACCTTTCATATAAAATAGATTGTTAATGATTAATATAATTTTGTCTTGACAAGCTACAATGGAAAAGTTGATGTATTCCAGTAATCAAAACATGTAAGTAAAGTATTTAATTTAAAAGTGAACAGTGAAATTGTTTTCCTTTAGTGTGGAGTTACCTCTTTTGCTGATCCAGTGTGTTTTAACAAAGTGTTACCTTCCACTCAACTTTCCTTTGAATAGTCATCTTCTCTAAAGACACAAATGTTTATTTTTGGAGAAGATGACTATTCAGAGTGTGGAAGTGATTAAAACCCTAACGTTGAATTATGGGATAAATGAAGCGAAGTGGACTTTTCAAAATGTTCCCTGTTTTAATCCCTGTATTCGTATAGTTGACTCCTCCATTGTGTTATATTTTCTTCTTGCTGTAAATTGGAAATGTGTTTAAATAATCAGATACCATTTTCTAAATCCAAAATTTTGTTTTAAATACCAAAACTGTGTATTAAAGATTACAACATAGAAACTGGGACAAAGGTTAGTAAGTAAATTAAGGATTTATTTTTTTTATTCCTGCCTAAAGTGTCCTTGTACCATCGGAGGCAATTTGGGACTGTTACTTATTTTTACCAAACAAGCAAAAGCTATTTAACAAAGTGCTGAGCTGGAAATACATTCATGTGGTCATTATCATTAGGCTACAGACAACATGAATAGATTGCGATTAGCTTTTGACAACCCATAATCCTCTAGCTTAATAGGTGGCTAATAATAAAGCACCTCAGATCAAATCTTGTGCAGCATTTGCATCCTCTAGCTTTAAATATCAGCTATTTAAGCTCCTGGACTGAGACTTAAGTCTCAGTCCAGGAGTCTGAAGTATTTCAATCTTGTAATTTGAGAGTTCAAGTAATATCTCAAACTTGTTTACAGTTCCTGCTTTCTGAGAAACTGAAATTTAGATTTGTATTTAATGAAATACATGAAATGCGAACATAAAGGAACAAACTGTTTTATTGTTTTACCTAAATTATTGAAAAAAAATATTTTAAAAGATTAATGTTCGTTTTTCATCCACAGTTAACAACAAGCTATGCTTCATGTAATGTTACAATATAAATACTTATTACTTGACATTGTAAAATAAAGATTTTAACAGAATGTTCGAAATAAGGATAAACTGAAAAAATCAAGTGTTTACTGTATTTGACCTCTTTTGTTTACATCACCTTACTGCTTAGGTCAAATTGTTTTGGATGAGTGTGAAAAAGGTATAAAAAAATATAAGGGACTCCTTATAAATGTGAACTATATCTGTGTTGTTTAACAGATATATTACAGCCTGCTAAAGTTGTCAGATGTAAATAGTGGGGTTTGGTTAAGAAAAGGGTAAAGTTTGTGAGGGCAAGTGGAAGTATCCTGACCACGGTGTCCTTTGGTGCCTGTTGTGAAGGACATTAGCCACTTCCTGACTATCCAATCAATCAGGCTCCTGCATGGATAGGGAGCTTCCTTGCCCCTGTCACAACAAGTGATTGCCTTGGCTGCAACAGCAGTGGAACGTAAAGCTCCCAGCAGCTCATAATCGTCCTTACCTGACAAAAACCATCTCAGAGGATAAAGCCATGGAGCTGAATGAAGAAGATGTGTTAAAGGCCAATAATTTTTCTCCCTGTTTCATTCAGTGTATTAATGAGAACGCATGCATTATGGAATTTAAATCATCTGAAAGGAACGTGAAACTTACGAAATGATGGGGATATTGTATTCTAGGGAATGACCTGTTTCTTAACAGTAAGATAAACATGAACTATTCAAATAAAATCATCAAATATGGAATAATTAGTATGAATCTCTTGCACCACTGAGTGATTTTAACACTTCATATTCACTAACCAGCTTCAAGTTAACTGTCAGAAGCAAAAAAGAAAAAAACTTACTTAACTCGAAGCTCTGGAAAAAAAAATCTGTCTCAATGTCGAGGTTATTCTGTAAGAAAAAACTAAGAAATACTTGAAGTTTTGGACTAAATAGATTTCTAGAAACTTTTGTAGGACCCCCCCGTAAACCATTTGGGTGGTGCAAAAGAAGATCCATTCACTTAAATCAACAGCTTTGAGGAACATTTCTGACTAAGGGGCAAACTCTTAGCTGAATCGTGATGGTAAAAGAAGCCTTTCAGCTTTGCCAGGTCTGATGAGAGCAGTAAAGTCACTCTAGATGATATCTGTTGTTAACAACACTATTCGCTAGCAGGGCTGCATGATGATACAGTTGCTATCGCGCTTCATATCTTGGAGCATGAGGGGTTTGTCTCAAATCATGTCTTAGGATGTAGTTTGCATTTTCTCCCTGTGTATTGCTAATTTAATTTAACAAAAAAAATGCCATAACATCACAAAATCTTGTAAAAGTCTTTGGCTAAAGATCAATTCCGCCATGGCTAGTTAAACACTTGAGGTGGCTGACACGACATTGGACTTGGTTCTGTCTTTAGCCTTAACTGCTTCTGGTGACTGATTCTGGCTGTGTTTCAGAGAAAAATGGTATGTGACACTATGCTGCTGGTGAGATTTACTTGCATACTGTATGTCCTTTTTAGATCTTTTTGTGCCATGTTTTTGCTGCAATGTAAAGATTTATATGTTGTCTCCCTGAGCATTTTTTGAAGAAATATAAAAGACTTTGCCTTTCAACTAGATATTCTGTAAATTAGACTCACGATTTAAATGTGAATAATCATTTCACTTTATTAATATAGCCCCAGTATGAAAGCAGTAATGTCAAAGCACTTTATAAAACAAGAAGGGCTGTGTTGGTATGTGTGGCGCATATGTGTTCAAGTTTATCAAGTGGGCTACCCAACTATTCTTTGTAACAGCTTTGATGGTTAGCAATGAAACGGAATCATATGAATGCCCCTTTCCCTAATACTCTTTAGGAAAACAAACTTTATCCAGAAACAAAACTCCCTGTACCTAAACTGAAACTCAAACTTTAGACACAAACTGCTTAAGAAAAACAAATTATGGCAGACCAGAAACATTTTTGGCCTTGTTGTGGAAAATGAAACACCTTACTTGTTTTCATCCATTCAACAGCCAGAATGGGTGAATACAGGCAAATGATTCCTGTATCTTATGCATTGGACTTTATTTAAGATGGGTTTAACCTGTCTCAGGACTTGAGTGTTAGGTTACACTGGGGAATACAGTTAGAACAAACCACTGGAAGAAAATCTTAAACGACTCTGCTTCTTCCTCTATGTTCTCATATCTTCTCTTTACGTGTTAATATAATGCTGTGTATTTATTTGACAACCTGACAGGTACATTTATTTAGTAGGGAAAATATCCCATGTAAAGAAAGTCACAACTTCCTTTGACCTCCAAGTAACCAGCAAAACCAAACTTGAATGCAACTTTGAGGTATGTGCTCTTCTTCCCTGCGGTTAGCAACACTCCAGATGGCAAAGTCATATATATTCCAAGTTCTAAGTATATTTTTTGTCTAACTGGGGCGTTCAATTTATTGTATTGTAAAGAGTACATTTTTTCTGTCTAGCTAAGTGATTAAATACAACTTGGCATACAATTAAGCATACTGCCTCAATTGGAACTGTTGAGACCCAATGATCAAAGACCTTGATGGTATTCACAGATCAAATGGGTAACCTAGCCCCAACTATTCTAAAATTATTTTTTTTTAACCTTTGTATTCTGCTGTCTTTTAAGTTGTATACATATAAATCCCAACTCAAAGTAGAAAATTTATCCTAAAGTTCTTCGCAGATCCACCGACGTATTGTGATGAAGTTACTGTATAAAAAGTCCTAAATTGATGTCAACAGTTTTAGCTAGTAGTTACAAAAATCCGCTCTTTAATTGTAGCAGAGTTATTCAGAGATGTCCCACATTACACAAATTAGTCAGTCATGGTTGTTCGCCAAATTATCCTTTCTAAAAGGTTTCTAACTCTATACTGCTTTAAAGCAAACTTCCAAAGAAGTGAAGTATGACAAGGCACAGTACTGGCCACTAAGCTGGACAAAGACCACCATTTATCCTGTCAACCCGCTTCACGAGCATGGCAAGAAATCTTCAAAGCTCACTGCAGCAAAGTGTGACATCTTGGGGTCACCAAAATACTATATAGGTGGCCAGCGGCTGTTTTTAGAGTGATACCTGAAAAAATAAAATCCTTTTGGGAGAGGATCTTAAAAACTTTATCCATGCAGGGTTGCTGCCTATTTTCAGCAGTCGCTGGAAGAGATCTGGGTACACCCAAGACAAGTCACCAGTTACTCACAAGGCTGCACAGCGGCACAATGGATAAATAACCATGCATTCGCAAATTTATTTCAAAAGGCATTACTGTATGTTATATCGTACATTTCTGTGTTTGTTCATTGGATGCTTTAACATTGATGATTTTATTTTTTCAATGATCGCATTTCTTATTCAGAAACCCAATGGTTAGGCAACTGAAGTCCCAATATTTTTGAAACCATTATCCAGTATTGGTTTCTTCATGATGAAAAATAGATTTTTAACAAGATTTTGCTTGAAAATTGCGTTTGTGAGACATAGCTAAAATCCACTTTTAGATAACTTTGTAATTGCAATGAGGATTACCACTAATGGCAAGAAGTCATTTCAATATGGTAATCTAGGTTAAAAACTATAAAAGGATGTTAAAGTTAAAAAAAAAACGGTTATATATAGCACCCATCTGTCATTAGTTGCATTAAATTTAATTTATTTACTCATTTACTTGTATTTTCTGTAAACCTTAGGTTTGAATAATATTGGTCAAAAAAATTCCAAAAAATTACATTAACGTTATCAGAATTGCAAAGACATCTTTGAAGCCACAACAAGCCAAAGCTTTATTATCTCTTAATCTAAGTTTTTTTTTTTTTCTAGAAATCTAAATTCAGTGAGTTTAATGATCCAAAACTTAAGGCCATGTCAACATAGGAAATGTTTGCAAGACAACATCAGTTTTTATTTATGGTTTATCTAGAACTAAATTAAATAATAGAAATAGAAGAAATAAAACAGATGTGGAGAAATATTACAACATAGTGAGTCAAGTTTTGCAATATGTTCAACGTTAGATTATGCAAGTAGACTGGGAAAAATTCTTTTTTTTTTTTTAAAGTATTTAAACATATTCACTAGAGGTGCCAACAAACATTCTTGGCCTTTTATCAACAGAAGCCTGATTTACAAAATCAAAATAAAGATTGAGAAAAATTATACTTTCAGCCCTGTGATGGTGAGCACTGTCTATTGCCAAATGAATGCTAAAGATAGGCACCAGACTTCCACAAGGAATCAGCCCCACAGGGATGATGGTGTATAGATGATGGATGGATGGATGGAAGGATGGATGCATGGATACTCCCGGTGCATTATATTGATAAATAACTATACACTAGTAATTGAATTGTTAAAAACTGCGTGTCCAGGCTTGCTGAAAGCGTCTTGCAGTTTAAATGACCTATGGCTGTAAGGTGCTTGTAAATAGACTCTCAGGACATGAGAAGCAGGCAGTTCGGGCTGCTGTGATGGCAGCACAGAGCAGAAGACAGGGAAACAAAAGAACAGTTACAAAGTGAGAGTGGGTGCTTTTAGTGCTATTTCTGTCCTTTTTGAATCCAGGTGAGTGATGTGAAGCTGTTGCTTGTCTGTTCTACTCAGCCTCAGGCTATACTCTCTCCTTTCTTCTTCTTTTTAACACTAAAATTGTCAAATGGGGCCTTGCTGTTGGAAGCTGAAGCTTTCTGCTTCAAAATTGCAGAAAGTAATTTCCAGAAATATTCTGGGTAAGTGACAAGATCTTTTTGGGGGGAAAGATTATCCTATTTAAATTTATATTTATCCTTTTTTCCCAGTATTATACATATGTGAAAGTAGTTTGTGGAGAGAAGGCAGTAATCTGACAGTTTCCTGCAAGCTTCCAATTATTTAATATTGTTGTTGTGTATAGTGCCTGCTACATAAGTACAGCTAAAAGCACACCCTCAAGGTTTCTAAAAGTCGCCCTGAGATTTTATTTCTTTATTCAGACCATAATGGGAAATGCCATGCTTACTGAAAAGAAAGTTTCTCTCCATGTTTGCATTTGGCGTAATGAAAATAGGAGTTGAAATTAGTTTTTAAAGGAAATGTTTTCCACTTTTTGTTGTTGTTCACCAGTGCATGTTGTACAGAAACATGACTGTGATCCAGATAACCTTTCCTACATATCAGATGGGAAATCCTCTTTCATCAGTTTAGAGGCAATGTCTCCAGATCTCTCTGAATCCTAGCAACGATATGTGGACCCGAAGATCAAGAATAAAACAAGCCCATCCTAGAGGTAATATTTCCTCCGAGGCTGTAATATAATGGCTCAGATCTTAGCTTTGATAGATTTTCCCTTGACCGGGTGTAAAGAACGTTTTCCCCGCTATACAGTTTTCATTTCTAAGTGCAAACAAAGCCGAGATACAAACCTAGTTTATTTGTTTCACATTTGTTCACCGCTCCCTCTGGGTAATACTCTGCTGAGCAGTGTCATTGAATAAAACAGACAAACATTCAGGTTGAGAGCTGCCCTGACTGTAAAACAGTCTGTGAAACCAGCTGTATTGATTTTTTTTTTTTGTCCCAGACACACAAACACAGTAGCAGGGTGTGGCAACATCTCGACTTTCCGCCGCGTTGAATGATAGGCCCTCTTCAGGTCTGTCCTCTACCTACATGGACAGTTTAAATCCGCTGTACATTGTTGTCCACTCACACCTGGCTCCAATGGTTACAGTATTTGACAAATGGTGCGATGGTATCTAAACTATTCTCTAGCTTCAATGAAAAGGAATTCTCTGGGACATTTTGTTATTTATAAATGTCAACTTCAGTGGAAGCTAAGGTCTCCCACAGCAAAGACTTTCTAATTAAAGGTCAGCATTTCTGATTTTCCTTTTTTTCGGATTGTTTTTGTATTTTTCCCCCTCGCACCACAGAAAAAGGAAAAAAACAAACATTTGAAAAAAAAAAAATATTCTTGTGTGTTAAATACTAGCATTAAGCTCAAGAGAGTTTTTGTCAACCAGCAGAGAAGAAAACTTTTTTTTTTAACCCCCCTCCCCAATGGGAAGAAGATATCAGAAGGAGCTAGTCCAGTCTGGAGGAAAAGCTTTTTTCTTCTTCAATGTTTTTGGTTTTAGACACAACCACACCAATGAGCTTCTGTCAAAAAACAATTTTTCTCAGGTTTTCAGGTCTTCCTTCTGGTTTCCCAGTGGACTTTCTCTCAGAGAGCAAAAAAGCTAAATGTACCTTTACTTTCAACAACTGCAGAGACCGTAACAAATACTGTATCATGTTATACTGATAAACACGTCCGCTGCTGTTTTGTTACATTTGTATGTAGCATGCGTTTCTGTCCCACCGTTAGTTCTTCTTTAAAGGTAGCTTAATCTCAGTTAGATTGGAAGGAAAATCTGAAAACATTTCTTTTGCTGGGCTTTGACTGGTTCATTTTAAACCCAGTTTGACACAGAGAAGTGTAGATAGCTTTATCATTCTTCATATTAACTCTGAAAACTTCTATGTCACTACTTAGGGGTAGCTTCGTAAAGCATGATGCTGTCACCAGTGTGGTTCATAATTACTTTTTCATTTTGAACATGCATTCCAATTAGACTTAAATATTAAATTAAAAGTATCTTTTGAAAATTACAGCTATTAAATAAGCATAAAACATACCTTTTTGAAGATCATATTTCTTCAATGTTTGTTTTTATTGTTCTTATATAAAATGTTAAATGCAGTATTTTTATTAGCAGTAAGGGGAGAATCCTCATTATGCACTAAAACAAAGGTAATAGTTTTTTTCACTGAGAAATTCTATGTTGCTTTTTAATTTAGGTAACTGCTGCTGTGGAGAATGACGTTACTGTGTTTTCTTTCATTTTAACCCTCGATCAAAAGATTAAGATTTATTCTTACATTTTATTTTGTTGGGGTAGATTGCAAAAAAAAAAGAAAAAAAAAAGGGCTTGCCCTCCGATGCAAGAATCCTGTCCTGATGTATGGAAGTGTTTGGTGTGTGGCAGTTTGACATTTTTTCATAAACTAAAAACTCTTCTGTTGTGCTTGGCTATTCTGCTGTGGACCTCAGCTTTTTTACAATTATGTTATTAGCTGGTGAGGATTTAAAGAGCTATGAGATGACCCGTCTTAGATTATCAGCCAAATCTGTCAAAGTAAAGCCACAAATCTTTAGCTCTTAAGCAGCTCATCTTCCTGCATAAAAGCTTTCAATGCTTCCTGTTTTTGCTTCAGTTAGTTCCCCAATCTCTCTACACCAACCAGATTAAATTAACCTAGATTGCAAAATCAAACCTTTGATATATACAATCTCTCTTTGACATTTCTTCACTAACGTGTGAATTTAGTAACCCTTTTAGAGTCAATTGCTGAACAGATATTGTGAGGGATTTACCCCCTCTCTAACAGGTGCTGTTTATTTTTGTACTTCCTATATTCTAAATTATCTGAATGTATTGTTTTTGTTGGGGAGGTGGTAACTTGCTTTATTTAACATTTTGTTTTAATCGTTCTCTCTTCTCTTTGAGGTCACCAGATCATGTGTTGCCATGGAAGCGCGCCCATGAGCAGTGCTGACAAGGACCTGGTGTTCAATCAACCTCACTGGGAAAACCCATTGTTTGAGAGGGAGAGGAGATGTTTCTTTTTTGGATTTTGTTTTGGCCCAGATTGTGTTTGTTTTAGTTTTGAAGTTGTTAGTTGTAATGTTAATTTTTTTTTAGGGATATAGTTTAGTACAAATGTTTTTTTTGTCTAACTGTAAATGAAAATGTTTCCACCCCCTATTTAGTCCTGGTAGGAGCCAATGCTTTAAAAGCCAGGTGATTTAGATCAGAAGGAGGCCCTTCCCCCTGTTTCTTTTTGAATGCATGTCATGCTGTGTGTTGAAACAAAATGTTGGAAGAACTACATAAAGGAAAAAAGATTTAGAGCTCTACAATTTCTGGATTATGTCTGATTTTTCATCACAAACCAACAGATATGTATCTTTATTCTTCTTGTTAATAAATGTGTCACAGCCTCAAGCCCCTTGTGGCTTAAAATGGAGTGCTCAATATCATCTTGTTCTCTAAATAGACTGTCTCTTCTTATTAGAAATAGCCTATGAAAGTAGTACGGTAGCTATTGGTAGGTGTGCTACTACTAATTTCAATAAAACCATCGTGAAAATACTTTTATGCAACACTCTGTTTATTCACATCCTTGCAAAAACATGGATAAATTAAGTGTCTATGAGTCTCTGAGATGTAAAATCATCTTTTTCTATCTGCAACCTCCAGATGTCACTACACAGGAGAATGCTGTCATGGTACCTTAAGTACACTTTGTAATCAAATACCTGCAAAGGTAAAGACTCCAGCACCATTTATATTTTGCTAAGAAGCATGTGTTGCTTGATTTTGGTGTTTTTTCACCTCCACAAGTCTTAGAAATCTGTGAAGTTGTACCAGAAACGTTTTAGTTTCTCAAATATCAACAGTTTTCTGTTCATTAATAACTAACATTTTGTACATTTTTATACACTACCAATTTTGAACACATTAGCGCAAGTGTGAGGCCATCTTTACCGGTGTATTTTGATTATGATAAAAATCTAAGGTCACAGTGATTTTCACATACTTTTTATCATAATGCCACTGTAAACAACCGTTATCATCTAAAGGTCAAGGTCAAGTAGTTTTATTGTAAAAACTGAATATGTGCAAGACATACAGAGGATCGAAATTAGGTCACTCTCTACCCCAAAGAGAAGAATCACTCAATATGAAAGCACCCATACTTTAAATTACATTAAAAATTTTCTGAAGATCCTACAGAAAAGAAACTATATGATATTTTACAAAAAAAGATTCTGATAGCCTCAAAGGAAACAGAAAAGTTATTTTTTATCAACGGGAGATGCTTGATTCTTGACACAAAGATGAAACAGGTGTTTGTCCAGGAAGGCAAAATAAACTGTTTTTTAAAAGCAGACTTGAATCTGTGAGTTACAAATATATATAAATATAATATATAATTTATATTTGTATATAAATATACAAATATTTATCAAAAGAATGATTAATGAACATTCATGAGATCCCCAGCAAAAGAGAGGGAGTGACCTTGACTTCTTTCTCAATGTGCTTATGTAAGCCCCGGAGTCATAGAATATCAAATGGGACAAAGTCCTGCAGATGTGGAGCAGAGACATCACCCACATCTGTCACAGACCTCTGGGCTAAAGCAACACTTGGGGAGGCTGAAAAAAAAAACACTCTCTGGTTGAAATCTGACTTCTGGTTGGCATCTTCATTTCAAGGACTGCTTTTATCTGAGATGCGTCTGTGTCATAACAAAACAAAAAAACAACTAATAAAATAATAAAAAGCACAAGTAACCTTAGCTCTAGATTAATCTTAAAAAAAAGCAAACACACAAAATGTACTCCTGATTAGGGAAGTTCAGATTAATCAGTAATAATTAATGTGATTCTTTCTTTGTAGTTTTTACAATTCAGCCAATCAAGATTCAGCCAATCACGATGTTTTGTTCGGGACAGACAATCAACGGTTCAGTGTGCAGTTTAGTTAACAAATGGTGTTGGTGTTATGAAGGAAACAAAAGAACTACGCTTTAAATCGTCTTTGTGAAAGTACAACAGAAGCTGTAAAATGAACCAGGGAAGGAAATGTAACGAAGTTTCAAACAGGATTCACAATAATGTTGGCAAAGCGATTTTCCCAATCCTTTTTGTGACCCACTCTATATGCAAAATATTCAAAGTGAGGATGGTGGAAGTAGCATACAGGAACTGAGTCTTCCGTTTATATTTACTCCCTGAGCAAAACACATTCCTTGTTCTTGTTGAAGGACTTTAAACATGTTCATTTACCTTTAAAACCATATCAGTTTATCCTCTAGATATACTACACATTTAAACAGGTTTAAAGAATATCCTGAAGAATCTTTTCCCCCAGATTTCTAAATATCAATATTAGTGAGTCAGTGACATGCATGTTGCGTGTCCCTCACCCTCTTTAATATCAGTAAAGCATTATAAAACTGATACTGAATGTCTATTTTTTCAAATCAATACAAACACAACCGTTGACATAAGTACTAGTACATGTGCCATTTATGATGCCCATTTGCTTCACATATTGTTAAT
Source organism: Orestias chungarensis (assembly GCA_032876305.1). Lineage (NCBI taxonomy): Eukaryota > Metazoa > Chordata > Actinopteri > Cyprinodontiformes > Cyprinodontidae > Orestias > Orestias chungarensis. Next base: position 1,339,287 of record JAVLVB010000802.1, on the reverse strand, counting down.
GGGATAGAATGCTGGTTACAAAAACTCATAGCCTGGTTTGGCTTGGTTTGGAGTTATTACATTTTTTCTTTTTATCTTTTTCTTTATTATCATTTAACCATCTCAGGTTGAGATTGACAGTACAAATGTTGCAACACTGGAATTTTCTGTTTCACATGTCAAAAAATATGTTTTGCAGCTAGCTAGAGATCCAAATTCTATTTTTTCCATAATGAAACATGAATAAGGTATAAGGTTATACGTTTTTGTTTTATTTCCTGATAATTACGCATTTTAATTTGTTATACTCACGTTGACATTAAAGATCTTTTTTCACAAATTGGTTCATTAAAAAATCTGTTTTTATAGTCGCTGTATTTCTCATTTTTTTTGCGTTCAAGACGGTTCTTACTGGTCAGCTCCTACAGGCGTCAGTAAGCGTATGATCTGAACATCAACAATGTGAAGTAAACACAATATACTGTAGGTTTGGCATCTGTGGTTCTTAAAGTTTATCTTTACCCTACAATATTGAGCAGATTGAACCGCAACAGAACACTGACATCCATAAATTGTAGACTGTGTGTGGGCCACCTTGGATATGTAGAAATATAGAGATGAGATCTTCATTACACGAAGCTAACTTGCTTAGTTACTTCTGAAAATCTTTGTGGAGATGAAATTTGACCAGAGCAATGAGGAACTGAGACGTAGGTTCAGGTTGAAGGGTATGAATATGAGCTTTTCAGAATAACTAATTTTTCCCTACTGAGCGCTTCCATCCTCACGTGGACAAGCTGGAGTTCAGCTAAACCCTGATACTACCAAATCTTAATCTATGTAGTGTTGGATTATTTCTGTTCTAACCTGAATACATCAGCTTGGATATTTTTCCTTAGTTTCTATATCAAGGCAGGTAGTTATTGAACCCGCTACATTGTACCTCTATTTTTAAGCAGCAGCTTATTATTTACTATTTTAAATGTTAACCAGGTTAGTGCTTTATTTTTTTATCAACAAAATGTTATTGGATGCATGTTTCATTTATGCTGGATGGTAATGTTTAAATAAGCTGAATGACAAAAGGCTTGCCTGGAAGCATGGACACTTTTTAACGCATTTTTTTTACTATGTATCCAAGCTATCTGGTTTTAAAATAAGGAACACGATAATCAGCACGTACAATACAAATTGGTTCAGACTTCCTTCAGGCAGTACACGGTATTATTTGTGAAACTAACCGGTCACAGCACGTCCCAGTTTGGAGTCGCATGGCGTCACATTAAGAATGTTATTAAAAGGGAGTGTTACTCATTTAATCCATCTCATCTGCTCGGTGCTGTCTCCCATTTCTGTAAATTTATGGCGCTCCAAGGGAGGCACCTGATGACCAGACAGACCAGCTCAGCCTTTCTCGAGCTTCATGTTCTGCAGCGCCAGCACTGCCTGTCAGGGACATTTAACAAAGAATTTTGCATTATTTATGAGAGTGCCTTTGAAATGCTTTCCCTAATTATGTTTTAAATTTCTTCCTAAAGTTTGTGCATTCTACTTAAAAACTTCCTCAAAACATACTCTTAGCTCAGCAATAGGAGTGTAATATATATATATATATATAAGCAGGCCTGTCCAAACTAACCGAGTTCTAACACTATTGCTGATTGATCTTGTTTACCTGAACCACCTCGCAGCTCAAGATAAAGACAAACTCATTTTAACCAATTTACAACACTTGAAGCCGTATGGTTTCCTTTTTTGTCCAATGAAAAAGCAAAAATGTATTTTCCCAACACTGTTCCATTCAGCCTACAAATGGCAGATTAGGTTAGAGGAGTTGGATAGATCCATTCTAAATAGCCTTGGGTTGCACTAAAACAAGCAAAATAAGGCAGGAACTAAATTATCTTTGTTTGTTCCAGGGAAAAATATCACTCAATGTCAAGAAATCAGTGGCAGGCCCTTTTGATTTTATTTTATTTTTTCTCAAGAAGTGTTTAGCAAGACAAAAATATTACATTTTCATTTGGCCTTTATATAAAGCATCAACTACAGAAACTTACTTTTATCAGTATCTTTTTTTCTCTTGCAATTTTGTTGCTTTTGTAGTATTTTGCTAAATAAATTATTGAATTTCCCTTTGGGATTGATCAAGTATATATGAATTCATACATATTCTACTACAAACCAATAACATTAAATAAGGGTTATATTTACAGAAAGCCAAGCAAGAAGCCTTATCTTTGTTCATGCAATATAAAGTCTATTGTAAAGAAACAATTGTGTTTGTTTCTTAATATAAAAAGAGAGATCTTGGGCTTTAAGGCTGTTTACTTTCAGTCTAAACCAGAAACTACACTGCTTCAATCCCTAATCTCATAAAAAAAAAAAGAATTGTACCATTAAAATAGATGCAATCTCTTCTGTGTACAGGTTCTGAAAAAAAGCTTCCTGTGAACTTTTGCTGTAGTCTAACCATGGGCATCAATTTGATATTGTGTCTAAATGTAAAAAATCTATAAATGTTTTCTGCTTTGATGTTTTCTGCGCACTTTGCAACCTTAGATGTTTTAGGTATAAAAATGAGCAGCGTGTCAAAGTATGTTTCCCATCATCAATGCATCAATTAGTTTCTGCTTTGGGGATATTTTGAACCCGGTTCTGTATGAAGTAATTTTCTCTTATTTATTTATAGTGTAGTATAAGAAAATCGTGTTTATGCGACTGCATTTAGCAAATTAGATCCACCTATTATACATGTTTGAAATTGTTTTGGTTTGGATCTAAAAAAATAAAAAATGTATTGGCTAAAAGATCATAATCTGAAAGAACCGATTTTATAATGTAGCATACTGATAAATTACATAATCAGTGAGTTTTTTTTTCATATTATGATCTATTCCTATAATTTTTATGATTCCTTAAATAAACAAAACATCCATTGTAATAGCTTTTAACTTTTTAATTAATCAGTTGTTATTATTATTTAAGCTAAATCATACATTTTGCGGTAGGCAAATTCAGTTTAGATCAGTAATAACCAAATTTAGTCTCTAAAAAGCCACTTTTCCGCAGATATAAGAAGCTAACCTGCTCCACTGGAGCTAAAGCAAATTCAAATACCTTCTCAGCTTGTCATTAGGTTTGACAAAGGTCTGTTGATTAACTATTTGATTGTGATGACATGGAGCAATAATTTTAATGCTTATCTTTTTCAAGAACTAGGGTTGGAAACCCTTAGTGTAGAGGAACTTTTTTGTTTAAGTTGAATGAAAAAATTTATACACATGTGCTTTATTAAATTTAAAGTAGGCAGGGAAAGAAACTAAACTAATAACTGAACCCTTTAATAAAAAAAAGGCATTGAAATCTGACTTTCAATGCCTTTTTTGAAACTTGCACTCTCACAGCATTTATCCAAGTCTGAAAGGAGGGAGCCAAATGTTTCATCCAAAATAATAATATGAAAACAATTAATACCCGCAAACATTCTATCTCTACAGATCGTCTTTTAACCCTCCTATTGCCTAGCGACTTTACTACTGCTAGATGTATAAGATGCCTAACTAACCCTAGTCTGTTTTGACTGACCAGACCCGACTAGCTCACGTAAGCCCATCACAAAACCTCAACAATGAAATGAAAGTCAAATGTTCAGTCCACTCGTTTGAATCAGAAATTGCCTGCCTGCCACCTAAGCCTAGTACAATTTCCAGCATCTGTGTTTGCTTCCACATTCTTTGGTTCTTGACAAGTGTCAGTCCCTCCCTGATGGCACTACTTTCACATTTCCATTTAGCCTTTTAACTTAAACCTTTTGATACTGGCTTGAGAAAATTGAATAAACCTGCATCACTTTTTGATTAAAGGGAATGCGTCATTTTATTTTTTGCCCCTAAACGGAACGTCTTGTCAATCTGGGCTGTTTGGTGTGCTGTTTTCAAACATAACTGTACCTTCTGCTCTTTTACCAATTAAAAACAGTTGTTGAAAATATGCTTACACACTTTCTATGGGTTGATATTTTTTGCATATTAAAGGCTCCAGTACAGTACATTGCTTAATGTTGACGTGAATAGATTCTAAACAAGAAATAAAAAAAGTAAAGGGTAAATTTGATTTGTCAGGAATTTTTTAAACATGAAGACTTTATGTTATTTACAATTCTAAAGCATGCTGGTGTTTATTTATGCAACATGTAACTGAGAATGCTTGGTGCATAAATATTAAGCAGCGGAGCAAACGTGCAGAGTTTAAAAAGCAAAAAACCCTTGGTGCCGTTATCCGCAATGGATACAACATGTAAAGTGAAACAGATTAAAAGTAAAGAGGATTGTTTTTTTTCCAAGATTACGGATAAAACTTCTTGGAAAAAACCAACAACTATTACGTTTTAAAAAGGCAAGATACCTAAAGGATTTAAGTTTGCATATAAAATATTTTATTTATACACAGTAATTATATATATTAATTTATATTTGATATAATATATCAAACTGTGATCGAAACAGCCACTGACCATTAATTTTCAGATGAATGTACAAGGACCTCTTCTTCGTGGAAGCAGATAACATTTTATTTATTCCACAGTCTTTCAATTCAACATATTTTTTTTTATATTAAGGCAACCTATACATTTATAAAAAGTAGCATCATATTTTAATTTGAGTTTCCTGTAATTAAAAACAAAGTTTGTATAACTTTGATACTATTCTACTGTAATCTTGTTTGACAGGATGGGCTGAGTCCCTTGAGATCACTTGTTCACTCACTATTCTCGTGAGGCTACTCAAATCCCCCCATTTGAGAGAAAATAACACATTTTTCATCAAGAAGCAGGAATGTAAGATTTTTGTTGACTAAACTTTTGGTAAATTATGCTAAAACCATTGAGCATTTTTACCTATTCAACAAGAAAACAGCTGTAGACAAACAGATATTGTTGTTAATTAAAAAAGTTTAAATAAGGAAGTTCTTAGTAAAAGTTTTTCAATGAATATTCAGTCTGATTGTCAACTTCATTGCTTGGACAAAAACACATTTAAAAAAGGGCTAAAATGGTAATTTTTTCACTAAAACAGTAACCACCAATTTGTGACAATTTTTCACACAATAATTCATACAAAATAGCGATTTTGGTTGTTTCATGTAAAAACATTTAAATAATGGCTGTCCTATTTCACTTCTTGTAATTTGTTTGTATCAGATATGACCAAAATACAGTAGCTCATAATTGAACAAGTGACCCACATTGGTAATAAGTCCAACGAATGACTTCAGTAGCTCCATGATTTCTGTGTTGTTTACCAATTTTTGCTAAATGGTTAAAGCTCAGTGAGATTGGATGGGCAGCATTCATAAGCATCGGTTCATATCAAGGTTAGACCCAGAATTTTTATTGTATTTATGTCTGGATAGGAAGATGGAACATTTGGAACCCCTGGTGTTAAACCTTCATGCAGTGTTCACATGTTTTTGTTGTTGTTGTTGTTGTTGTTATTTTTAAGAACTTAACAGGGTACACTGTACAAACAATTTGTTCATAACTAAGGTAACACAAATAAAACTAGATAGTTTACAACCCCTGTGTTTAACCCTTGGATGGAAAATGTTTGCTGCTATGTGAATGACTGACTACAACCCAATTCATTCAAATTGTAGGAGGCAGTTTTATAAACAATCAGAATCTTAATTATAGTTTAACTCACCTCTAGATGTGTAATCTGTAGACTGCTTTGCTTATAAATATGATTAGATTGGGGTATTCTGATTGGCATTCAAAATGGTTAGAAATCTCTTTCCTCTAGTTCAAGAAAGTAGGGCCCCCAAAATGGTATCTAAAGCTGTGACCGAAACACGTTTGGTTGTGGTTAAAGTTGGTTAATCAAGTAAATTATGTAAATTAAATTATGTAAATTAGGCAGAGTACAAATGGTAAGTTATATCCATACAAAAATATGTTCCTAAAACCGGATAATCGGCAAGCTGTTTAAGCTCAGCTGTGTTTCATCACTTTATATCACAACCATCAAGTAATATTTAACTTATGTGTCATTGTTCATGCGCTCAATAACCAGAAACATTGATCCTTGTTTGTTCTGGAGCTTGAGAAGTGCATTCGCATTCTTTGCATGATGAAGGTGATGCAACGTCTATATCATCATTTTGTAATGAGGCATAATGTGGCTGTGGCACAGACAACAGAGACCACAGTAACAGATGGTATGATACATCCTTAGATTTTAGATTTTCCATTATGCGCCCGTTTTTCTCCGCAGGACTGTCACGTGTACCAATGATGACCCCTCTTCCAAGATTCCTTTGCACATTTCGCACATGTTCTGAAGTGACAACATCTTAACAACGCAGCTCACAAAAGGGGAGGGGAGACAAGCGAGTCGACTGAGAGTGGGTGGTGTGAATCCGCTCTGAGGGGACAGAGATGTGCACGAATTGAAAATGTGGGGGGGGTAAAATACACGTGAGCTGCAGAAGAAGCCTCCAAGAGAATGGACATAGACAAAGAGGGGGAGAGGGACTGAGGAGATCTAAAATAACAGTGACATTGTCTCTAGACAGCACTCATTATTTCTCTATTCAGTAAGCGCAGCGATTGGTGGACATGGCTGAAATACAACTTTAGAGTACATCTGACAGCAGGAGCAGAGATGAAGCGGTAGATTTACAATGCCATACAGTATCAGAGTAATATTCAGCTCTTGTCATTACGAATCACAACACACCACACACAAGATAAACCCCTACAATTGATTTGCAGAGGCTGGATTCATTCTATTTGAGTAAAACGAGAAGTATGAAAAATGAAGGCAATTTCTTTCTAAAGCTCTAATCTGATCTTAAAACATATAAAACCAGGGGATAAAATCTGTTGTTGAATGATTTGTGGACATTTAGAAATGACCTAAGTGTGAAGTGGCAACCCAAGCCATTTGACTACTGTAATTTGTTTACAGTACAACAAGAAAGCACTTTGAAGGCGCCTCGATTTTATTTTCAATAAAGCGGCATAAATGCAACAATGTTAATTACCATGTATCAACGTTTTACTGTCTTTGTTGCCCCAATCCTTTTCCATGACATCAGCAGGTTAAGTATAGAATTTTTTATATATTTTATTGCTAATAATTGATTATCACAGTAAACTATTACCATTATTGATTATCTTATTTCTGTAATTCCTATTCAGAAATTGTTACCCAGAACCTCCAGATTTTTTTATTTTCTTATTTTGTGTTATTTTTATTTTGAAAGTCAAAGACATTATTTTTATTTTTTTAGGGGGTCTCTACAAATACTTAAGGAAAATCATACTAATATCATCCTAAACATTGTCTTCTGACAATTGTTATAAGCCGACAAGCTATAAAATAAATACATATTATTTAATGTTTATACCAATGCTTGAAGTGAATAATCTAAACTGCTCTGTAGAACAGCTGTAGGCTAAGTGGTGGAAATGGCTTATAATAGGAACTTGGTATGAGGAAAAAATAGGTAATATTATTTTCATCCCTCTAGGAATATGTGATATTTTCCAAGATTCCAGTCAGTCATGCATTCCTAAGGTGAGCCACCCCAAAATGCAAACATCTCGTCAATCTCAACATGCTATGGTAAACCAACCTATACAGAAATTGACTGATAATCTACTATAGACTGTAGGGTTGTGGGGTGGAGTGTGGTGTTGTGATAAACTGGTCATCCCATGGTTTGGGTCTCCTCCTTGGGACCTTTGCACCTTTTCATTTGCTCTTCCTTTTCTTCTCTGCCTCAACATAAAGGCCTCTGGTTCTTCAAGTCCTTTAAAAAAATATATTTTGCCACTGGAGGTTGAAATTATTCAAAATAAATGTTTCTGGCAATTATAGTTATAAACTGGGAGTGTTAAGGTTGTTCTGTTGGGTAAGATTTTTTTGGTTATTATGCACTGTTGATGGTTTTACTTCGTACTAGATGTAAAACACACAACAGTTTTATTGCCCAAGCTTCCACCTGCTGATACAATTTTTTTGCTAATTTCTTTTTTAAAGGTACGTAACGAATGGATGTAAGAACAACATCCAAATATTTATTAACTTGGACTGACGGCTATGTCTTTAACAGTTGCTGTAAAAAACACTTAAATTAATTCAAAGAAAAAGCAAAATATTTAGAAGCGGACAATTTTCGATATAAGTATTCTCTAGAGAAGGAGTAAAACATTGAAGGTTAGGGCATAAATAACTAATTTTACGTAAAAGGCAATTCGAGAGTACTCGGACATGTCAAACTGCCACTTTTGAAAATTTTACATAATGAAACGTCTGATCTTGATAAGTAATTCCCATTCCGTTTCAGCAATAATGGCTTTTATTAACAGTCATCAGACAAAAAATGGATTGAGCGAGAAGTTGGGAAGACATGTAATGAAGGTCTCAAAGTTTGAATATGAACAGAGAACCCAAGTATACTGGTGCACACTCTTCCCTTCACTCTGATTAAACCTTTCTACTATCAATGTAAGATGTATCATGCAGAATTTAATTTAAAACAAATAAATATCTTGAAGGGAAAATGTAAGATGCTTTGTTTTATGTACATTTAAATGTAGGTTTCTTGGGCTCATGCCTAATATCAGTTCTAGTAAATCTGAGTAACCTCTTATAGAGAGTCACTACCCTGTTTCCATTTTCTCTAGTGCATCCTTTAGATACAGCCATGTTCTGCAGGAAGGCTACAAAAAAAAAATTAAGTGTATCACTGTATAAAGGTAACTAAAACTGGATACTTTTCCATATTTGGTGAAAAGATAAAATAAAGATTTAAAAGAGGTTGCCAAAACAGTAACACAGAGATGATCAAATGACAGACTTTTCTTTCGAAAATATTAAAAATAAAATAATAATACATTAAATCCTATACAAAATCACTCAAAATCAATTGGGGGTTTTGCAGTTTAACTATCCTTTTGCATTATTTTTCCATTGGATAATAAAGGATATACTTCACACGAAGGTTGAAAAATGTTTTAAAATGTATAACCATGCTCTTAATTTACCATATCTAAAAGAATCTTGCATTTAACAGGGGATGTGTTAACTTGTCTGAGGAATTGTTTGTGGACCCCTCAGTCTGTAAATCTATTTTACTAATGACAAAAAAAAAAAGACAAGAATGTGACTGAAGTCAGCTTTTCTTTCAGAGCACATGAATAAGTAAGGAGAGAAATTAGTATGCTCAAAATGAAAGGCTCATATTAATCAACTAAATGACTGTGCATAAGTTGCCCTTTTAAAATCACATCTGTCCCCGGGGGAAGTGTTAGCTGTTAATATTTAATACATACACGTGTAGTGTCGCAAATCAATCTGTCGCACAACTTACTTCAAATTAATTCAATTGGTGGTCAAAAAGCCATCTGATTATCAGAGAGTGCTGACGCTGTACCTCTGGCGGTTTTAAGTTGGTTTTGGAGCTGATCGTGGAGTAGATGTTGCACGATTTGTTCAAACGTCACACGTGTCCGCCCGTCACATTTAACCCCATCTAACAGCACATGTCACAGATGGCAGGAGTGTGTAAATCTAAGCCAGAAAAAGGTTCTGGTTGGTGCCAAAGGTTCAGGATTACTGCTGTACTTCGGGAAGCATCCGAGGTGTTAAACAGACATTTCTAGCTGGCTTCAAGGTGGCAGCGCATCATAAATATGTATGTACCATAGCTGCTCATGGAAAGCAATAAGACATCATCACAGCGATCACCCTGCTGTCACTACCCTCTGCAGGGCCCATTAATAAACACTGACAATCAGAGCCCTTGACATACCCCTGGCATCCTGGAGCTCGGTGTGAGAGAAGCATTCTGATACCTTTGATACCCCCAAAGAAATAAAAACTGTTTGAGGATTTAATTTGGGCCTTTTCTTTGAAATCATTTTTAAATAGGAAGAAATTATTTCATTCATCATTTTATTTTGGCCGTTCATTAAAATTAATAGTGCGGCATTGTTGCGAGTTTTGTTCAAAATATTTCATAAAACATAATGGAAGAAACAGAATTATAGGAATATATTTTTGTAATATCTTTTGCATCCCTATCTTTAATGTGTGGACCTCTGTGTTTTAAGAGGATACTTCATTGTTGTGTTTACATTCACTGCTGAATGTAAATACAACAAAAGCAGATAATTACTTAACAACGTAACCAAACTACAACAACCCCAAGGATTATGTTCTGTGCTGGTACTAGTGCACTGTTTAGTTTTTGTTTCTTTTTTTCACCATAGTCTCCAGTCAATGCATCCATTTACCAGAAAGGTAAAAGCAGTTCTTTGTATTAAACACACTTTACAAAGTTTGATCACCATGGCTTTACTGTGTTTGATTGGTCAGCAAACTTGATGTATGAAATAGAGTTTGAGACTCACATGACATGTCAATAATATTTTGACTTTGACAAAAATGTCACACTTGTGATTTAACGTTTACGCTACAGACTATAACTGACTATGGACTACTTGTGACTTGAAACAGTTTATTTAAAAAGACTTGAAATGTTACCACATTTTTAAAAACGTATTATTTAGAGTGGGTGCCCAATTATTTAATTTCACTGATTCTATTTACAGACCATCTTTTTTTCCCCACACTCTGTATGCGTGTGTGCATTAGATGCAGCACAGCCAATCAAACATATTACAAAAATAAAAATAAAAATGTATTATGACTTTGATTTATTGTTCAATTATTTAACAATAATCAGTTGTATGATAATACAAAACATAAGCATAAAGAAAATAAAATATGCATATTGCATTGTAGGTGGTAATTTTATTTTGCTATGAGATTCCTTACTTACAGGTGTTATTAAAAGTAAATGTTGTCCTACACTGATGACAATCTTTGGGTTTAATGTGTAAGTTTTTATTTTTATTTTGTTGCAGGTGTCATGCATTATAGCAACACTCTTAAAAGACAGATTTTAAAGGACAATTAACTCCAAGTTTTAGACGTTGTACTGAAATTGACAGTTGTCTGTCTAGAGTTGAAACTTGAGTTTGACTTGAGTGTATTTGAATGAGGATAAAGACATGGGACTAAAATGAGGCTTGCATAACTCTGTTATAAAGTATTCAAGAGGAAGATTAGAACACCACACCTAACAACTTATATGATATGTAGGCCGCTATCAAAGCAAACTGGGCTTACATTATACCTCAACAGAAGCTATATAGCACTGATACAGTAATTCGTGCAAAAGAAGCCACAAATAACTATGGAGAGCATGGAAATGTACCTTCCTATACAAACCTTTTTTTTTTAGAAGCCTATCATTTCTATTCAAAATATGTTTATTGTTCTTTTGTAATATAATAATTCACAGAACTTGGATTTTTCAATATCGGTTTTGTAAAGTATAAATTATATAAATTTTAACAATCCTTGCCCTTTAGCACTTCCACTGAGCCTTCAATCAATTTTGTGTCTCCCCACCAGGCGGTACAATATTATAGCCTGAATATTAGCTTTCCTAATACTTCTTATTAAGTAGAAGGAATTGCTGCACTTTTAAAAACAATAGTGTTAAAATAAATTAAACATGTCCAGCCCAAAGATAATCATTGGTTAGAAATATTTGGCATGATGCTGGATTACCACTTCTTTGTGAAGAGACGATGATTGCCTGGACGACCTATTTAAGACAGCAATTACTCTTCTGCAATGTGATGAAAACATTTGAACTTTTTATACATGCAATCAGCATTAAAGTAATTAAAAAGAATGAAGAGAAATGCAATTTTAATGTGAAGCATGAGAGCACATCTTTTATTTGAAGGTGTAACAGACATTGTTACCGACTTGAGGACAATGGTAGGATGAACTTCTCAGATGCATGAAAACCTTCAAACTACATCTCCTTTCACTCCAGGAGAGCAAGTGTCAGCCCACATTTGAGCAAGCAGCCTTTAGCGTGAGACAAGAAGGAATTTGCCTTCAGGTAGTAAAAGCAACGGAGGTTTGGCCCAGAAGAGCTGCTCTCCTTCGCCTGTCTAAGAGGATTGACCTTTGTTTATTCCTTGTCCTCTAACATAGCTGGTATTGTGTTTCTGAGCTATGGGAGTAGGAGCACACACTCCTGACACCTTCATCACCGTCTGAACTGTATGTGAACAGAATATGAGTGGCACACTGTGAAATCTGTGACAAACTGTTGTTGAAATTACAATTTTTTTAATAAAAATAATCATGATAGTAAGATTTTTTTGATACATTGTGATCATTTTCCACAGCAGAAAACTGGATAAAATGTTGTAGACTTTCAAGTTTGTGACAAATGGATAAGGTGGTACGCTATGTCACAAATATCGCCATAAAAGTGCCTGGAATGCAATAAATGGTTGTAGACCCTTGTTGTTCAGTGGGACACAAAATGTTTCAGATGGCAAATTGGACAAGTCATTTGGAAGCTACAGCAGTGGCCAACAAGAAGGCGTTTTTTTTTTTTTAATAATAAAAAAAAAACCTCAGTGAGAGCAAAGATATCTATTTTGTTGTATTTTTACCTGAAACCATAGACTATCAGATATCTGGGTAATTTGCAGTAAAACCACTGTTTTCCCTTTTAAGTCACAGTGCAAATGTGGTCTTTTATTGTAATGTAGATTTAGGCATTTGGTTTTTATGTATATTAGTTGATTGTATTTAATTCACCTTTTGTTCATTGTACTAACACTGCGTCTTATCTTTCAACTTATTTATCTGCAGACTTCTAATTTGGAATAAATTAGTGGGACTACTATAAAAAGATAAATACATGTATACTTTTGTTAAATGTATATACCATATATTATGTATTTTGTATATATTAATTTACAAATCTTGTATACCAATACACTGTTATTAGTACTGGCTTGCACAGTGGAGCAGTGGGTGGCACCGTTGCCATGCAGCAAGAAGGCTCTAAGTTCGATTCCACCTTGGATCTTTCTGCAAGGAGTTTGCATGTACTCCCTGTGCATGCGGGGGGTTTCTCCGGGTACTCCGGCTTCCTCCCAAACTCCAAAAACATGACTGTGAGGCTGATTGGACAGTCTAATTTGTCCTTAGGTGTGAGTGTATGTGTGTTTTTTTATCCTGTATGTCTCTGTGTTGCCCTTCGATGGACTGGCGACCTGTCTAGGGTGTACCCCTGCCTCTCGACTGTTGTAAGCTGGAGATAGGCGCCAGCAGACCCACCCGACCCCAGTAGGGACAAGGGTGTACGGAAAATGGATGGATAGATGTTATTAGTACGATCTGGAGGTATGTTGAGGTTTTAGTTTCTTTGCATAGGAACTCATTGATTTTACCTTTGGAATTGGGATTCCTTTCCCTTTAAATGTAGGAGTACGGATCAGGACCCACTCAGCATTAACAAACAGGATTTATCTAGATTTCCTGGCTCTGGAAAATCAAACAAGGAGGAAAAATACTTCCACTTCTGATAGGACAACACCTTGTGATCCTACTGTTTTTTTCTTCTTTTTTGAACTGGATTTGTCTCTGCATGGTCTCCTGCAGAACTCTGGACTATGCTCTGTATTTCTACTAAGCTCTTGTTTCTGCTGCACGCAAAGGCAATTGGGACACATATATCCAGATTACGAGTACATTCAAGCAAAAAACGTCCAGGTTTTCCTTTTTTGCCCTTTATTTGTAACAATGAACATCATAACACTAGTAACACAATGTATGCATAATACAAATATAGGGGAAGCATCAATAATCTCGGGGTTCTGCAGTATCGAGTGTCACTGCAAAATGAGATTGGAGCTTCTAGAATAGGTCCTGCATTTTCTAACATTTCTGCTCACATTCACAGTGACACAGCAATTAACAATGGAGATGTACCCAACTCGGCAAAAACAAAAAAAGACATCACATGACCAGAATGAGACCTCATAATGAAGAAAGGGCTTTATGTTAAAAGACCACTAAACATGAATATGCTCAATGTGTTTCCATAAAAGCCTTGCTTTTTTGAATGAGTAAATCCTTAATGTAATTATGCTAATTGATTTTTCCTTGATGCAGCAACCTTGATGAACATCCCCCTTAATTGGTATGGGACAGAATAATTTATATAACATTCCATTTAAAGAAAAAGCTTATGCATAACAGGGAACCCAAACCTGAAAGTTCATGCATCCCAAAATGGGGAAACGCCACATGATGTAATTTGTCATATTTAAATTGTTACCAGTTGTCCTATGTTCAGATTGAAGAAAATCCACATGTATGATGAATTATTTAAAAAATAAATGAAACGAAAAACTTGGGAGACAATTCCCTTTGAGGTAGCACTCCTCTCTGGTTCCCATTACGCTCTGATTTATGGCTTCATAACTGTAATTGCTGAAGGGCAGCTGCTTCACTGCTTGATTCAATGCATTTTCCATTGTGTCAACTGCAATCCCTGCTGTTCTGCTGCAATCTAAACATCTTAGGTAGCCCGCTTCTGATAAATAACCCAATTCCTAACCAGGCTGCACACAAAAAACAAAAACCCACCAATGTAATTTATCAAACATTAACCCGGGAACTCTTGTGATTCGGAGGAAAGACTAATGAAATTACTGATACTTGATCCTAATTGGAGGATCTGGATAGAGGAAAACGCTACCTGCTGTGCTCTGTCAGTGTAATACATATGTACACCTAGAAATGTCTAACAAGATCTATGTGTTTGCATTACTTTGTAAAATGCTGGCAAATCAATAGCCCTCCTGCCTTAAAAAGCATCCCTTGTTTTGCATTTCAAATGCAATCATTGATAATTCTGCTGCAATTTATTTGACTGACAGCAAGACTGTGGAGTAGTGACTGAGAAAGAGCAGTTCATCACAGCTTCCAAATGTAAAAGATAACCCAGAAAAGCCACAACTAGTCAGTGGGGTTTTCGCTCTTAGTTTTGATTTGGATCTGTGACATTAGATATTTTGACAATCTCAATATTTTTCCAGTTTTTTTTTTTTATCAAACATTAATAATCAGTGCAGATCTTTGTGTGATGTCTTTACGTTTATCTAACTCATTGTATTGCAAAAAAACAAAAAGACATTTGATCTGTACAGAACAGGTAAACAATTATTCCACGAGACGTTTGCTTGGTAAAAAAGGATTTCCTTTTGTAGCTTATGTGTTGATCATTAAGAAAAGAAAAATCTCATTCTTTACTTGTTTTTCCAACCTTTCACTGTCATTGGACCTGTTAATAACTATTCAAGTATGTAGTTGTACAACCCTTTGTATATAAAAATACAATAGTGCCTGAAGTGGCTTTTAATTTTAAAGTATGCACAATAAAATGGCCACTAAAAGTACTCTCATTGCCTTTCTTATAAAGAGAAGATTTTTTATAGCCAGTTTATTCCAGTTTTGATTCAATCTATAGTTTTTCATGTCAAAAATGCCAACATCGGCATACATTTTTGGTCAAAACAAGCTTGTTCTTCATTCAGTTAAGGTTGTGTGTTGTAAACCAGACATTTTAACTAAGTGATCCTATTTATTATAATATTAAATTATTTCCAAGAAACTACTGAAGTACATTTAATTAAGAAATACAACACACCAATGAAAAAGCCCCTAAAAACAAGGTTACAACAAGTGCTTCATCAACTGTAATTGCAATGCTCCAAAAGTAGGTTTCTTACTTCTGGCATTTAAATCTTTAATTTCTGGCAGAAACATTTTGGACAAATATTCTCTCCAGTTTTAGATGCTGTGCAGCAATAATAATTTGTTTTGACAATTTCTCATTTTGGGACATTATATGCATCATACTGGAAAGTAGTTTCTTTACAAGTGGAGCTGCTGATTAGCATCTCAAAAGCTGCAATAATACCTCAACTGTAAGCCTAAAATCCCAAAAGAATTTAAAAAAGTGGAGCTGTGGATCCAGAGCAGAAGCAAAAGCACAAAGAGAGAAGAAAGAAGTTTAAACTGTTCTTTAATCAAGCATTGATGTGAGATCACTAGCTAATGAGCTGGATGCTGGATGTTGGCCCTCTGGAGATTGTAATACAGACTGCTATAGCGTATAATCCCAACCCAGCACCCTCAGCCTACACAAGAAATCTTTTAAATTTTTATATTATGAATTATGGCAACATTTAATTTCACTTTGGGATTAAATAGTATTTAGATATTATGTGATACATGTCACTTATTGATTTCAGACATTGGAGCCACATGTCTGCTCAACAATTGATTTGATTTTGTACACTTTCCAGTGAGCATTAATTTAAAAACATCAGCAGCTGTTATTGAACTTTGCTAATTGATTGGATGAAAAAAAAAATATTATGTTTGATTTGTGACCAGTATTAATTATCAAACGTTGAGATTTAATGAAGTTGAGTAAACATTCATAATCATTTATAAAATTTAAAAAAAAAGAAATAAAAAATTCACAAGATAGCTCAACTCGTTTGGTTGTTCATTGAGAGCTGTTCGAGTCAGTCAAAGATACTGAAAATACTTCTTTGCTTTTCTTAATCAGTGTTGCACTGCAAAGGCTGAAGGACACATTCTGCTCCCCTTTTCTGCCTATCATTACAATTTTAACTTATTTTTATCAGTCTATCTTATTGCAGTGTATGCTGCACTGTTTTGACATCTCCTGAAAAGTAAGCTATCTGCTTCAACGTGACAGGTGACTTAAATAACTACATTATTTTATCCTGTTGTTGGCAGCTGTCAAAAGGGGGGATATATTAGGCAGCAAGTGGTCAGTTATTGAAGTTGATGTATTTTGGGTTGGAAATAAGGGGTTTTCTGAAGCCAATGCCGTGACAGGTTGCACACTTTTGGTGGATTTTTTTGACTTGCATATAACAGGGGATGATTTTTAGTCTGACACTCATCACATGTTGTATTTGCTACTCTTGCCACATAAACAGCAAACTTTTCTGTATATCCTACATGTACAGGTATAGAAAGCGCAATAAAAAAAAAAAAAATCAAATCAAATAAATAATTATCAGATCATCTTTTAAACCAATGCATTTTTTATTATTTTTAGGTTTTTTACGTTTAAAAAAAATCTCAAATATCTTTTTATCATTATTCTAGTTCTGTTGCTTAATTAATCATTTCTAAATTATGGGAGGAAACCGTATTTTGTTTCTCTATTCCATGACTACATAGACATATTTTTAGCTCTCAGTTTTCAACCACATTTACACGTCACTATGGGAAATGTTTTTAAGTCATTTAAAAAAATAACTTTCTCTAAGGGGATTGACTATAAACTGTGAATTTTTGACATTTATTACTATATATTCACAAAACACTCTACAGGACAAACCCATCAAATAGAATTGAACAAAGTCAATGCATATCTGATTCCATGTAACCCAAACAAAAAGAAGTGAGATGCAGTTGAACAAACTCCAGGTACATCCATTTTAAACTTTAACACACTGAAATTTTGTTGTTGATATAATAAGCTTATTTGATCAGTTCAACAATATTACAGCAACCTCCTTATAGGCACACATTTGGTCATAGTGGAAATAAACAACCCTCTTAAGAAAGCACAACAAACACTAAAAAGTTCAAAACAGTAATTGCATCGTTTCTTACTTCAAAACAAGTCTTAAACAGGTGTTTCAAGGCAAAACGCTTACAGTAAGTCAATTAAGCTTCTTGTTTCATAGGACTGCACATGTTGTACACAGCTTTTAGTGCTTTAATAAGAGCTACTGGATATATGGACTAGCAAAGAATTTAATGTTACCATTCACTGAAAGCCAAAATCATTTCTAAAAAAATAAAGGACTAAAAACCGACTGTGTACCAATGATGTAGATTGTGGAACTAGTCACAAAAGGGAACTGACCACAGTCCTTCATTTTCAATTCTGCCATGCATAACTTTATAGATTTTCATTACATCATTTGAAAATATACTCTTTTGTCTCTTCATATTTTTACTATGACAGATATATCAAATAATAAGTAACAAAGAAATGACCTCATTTTACACCAAGATATTAAGAGAATTGTCCCTGAACAATGCCACGCACACATTTTGTGAGAGCAGTGTTTATTTATCTTTGAGAAGCTTCCAATAGTGTGTTTCCTCAGCTGTGCCAGTTACTGTTGTTACTCACCACAGAAAGATGACGTGTTTATTTGCTGGCATTTATAGAGCACGCAAAGAAAAATCAAAACCAACAATCTCCTCACTGACTGCATTCAGTTTTTTGTAGTTTTAAAGTAAAATAGATTTAAAAAATCCTCATTTGGTATCCTTTAAATTTCTGTTGAATTCTTTATGTTGCATCCCTTTTGGTTAGAAATTACTTTAGATGTTGAAATGTGGCTTAAAATATTCATATTTCAAATTTGTAGCTGCCGATATTTGTAAAAAAAAAAAAACATAACCATTTTTTATTAACTTGTTTCCATGTCTGCTACTTTATGTGCCTATTAAGCTAAAATTGGAGTACTTCTTAAAGCCAAAGTACCTAAAATTATCAAACACTAAGAAGAACTGAAAAGACAAAAACATAAAATGTGATAAAGAGCAAATAGTGCAAATGTACATTGGCCTCTAGTTATATCCGAATTTATTTAGGAAATGCTGTTAACCTCCTTCTTAAAACACCAAGCTGTTTCCTAGTTCTGGCAGCTCTCCGTGGGGTCTGTGTCAATCTCTGGTCTTGGACCCCATTGTGATTCTGCCATTTGCCCAGTGGTGGATGTGCCAAAGCCTAACTCACCCTTGGTGAATGGGCTAGCCTATTGTGCTCAGCGAGGTAGCTGGCTTCGTTTGAAAGCAAATTATTCCCCAGTCTTTCCTCCCCATCTCTAGCAACCTTTTTCCTCCACCTTGATCATACAACACAATCATTCAGGGATTTAAGGTGCAGACATGTCATTGAATTAAGAACTAGGAATTCTTACTTATAACATTCTTAAGACCCACATGTGTAGTTTTGGGGGTGGGCACACCTAATCGCATGTGTGATATAATTAAGGAAAATTGTCATTTTCATTTCTTGCTAAATATACTATGTGAATCCAATAACAAACGCCTCTGTGCTTTAAACAGCAGGTTCCATGGTTTTTGGAGGTACATTTTGAACTTATTTTTTGGAGTATCCTGAGTCACCTTAGAAGTTCACAGCTACTTAACATACTGTGCATTGTTTGGCTCTTCAGATGCTTTTGTTGTTGGCTATCAGCCAATAAGATTTGAAAAACATGGCTATTTTACATTGCCATCATATCACCTTCTCCCACAGCATCTGAAAAGAAACCCCAACACACGTCAAAAGCGGATTAAGTTTGCAAGCTGGCCACGAGAGGATAATTTTCCACACTGTTCTGTGCAAATATTCTCTCCAGTACAACTTGATGGACTCTTTAGCAGCCAAATGAAAGAACAGGGTGATTGTTAGAACCTTTGTTTTGAACATGATTAGTAGCGGTTCCTCCCCTTTCTTACCCCTCAGCTGCTTTCTTTCCTCCGAGTAATCCTCCTCCTCCTCCTCCTCCTACTCATGACAGTTAAATGCTTGTAGTAGCATAAGATATGATTCTAGTGTAAATTAAAAACTGTAGTGTAAGATTAAATACTTGTTTATGTCTGTCTTTCTCAGGCTGAAAGAAAAACATTGTCCAACACATTATCATTATTCTTATCTTCCACTTATCCCTTGGATTGTGGGATGGTGATGTTACAGTCGACTATCCAAACATAATGACACACTAGGTTTTTGAGCTTCTTTAAATGTTTTTTTTTTTTTTTAGTTTATTCTATTTCACTGTAAAATTATGTAGTTTTACCTATATATTATAGCCCTAGCTGGAACAATGGCAGGCAAAATATTTTGACAGTATTCTAATATACAGGTGTTTGCTCTTGGTCACCAAACCTTCAAAACTGTTGTTTTTACAGGAGTCAAAATTAATAGGAATCAATTAAGTCAGTCCATTTCATTTCCAGCCACTGACTGCTGCTTTCTTTGTCAGGACCTACGGAAGCGAAAAGCATTTTTCTATTTTTCCCAATGTTTTAGCTATCACTTGCTCTTTTAGCAGGAATGTTAGTTAAGGAGTTTTACTCACACCAAAGAGGTAAACTGTTTTTTTTATTTGATTAATTAGCTTATTAAGTTTTTCCTTTAATTATTGATGCATTTCGTAACTTGATATTGATCAAGCACAGTGTCTCCACCCATGGACGAAATTTTGATTTCAAAGGTGGGTGGGCGAGTATATTTTAACTCTTTGAACTCACGTTAGGTGGTCACGTGGTTCATGTAGCTCCGAATAGGTCCAAACATCTCAGCCCAGTAAGTAAGTTTGAACGGCTTCTGGTGCGAAAACGACTTTTTTTAATTTCCCCCACAAGTTTACTTACCTAACATGAGAGTATGGCCACAGTGTTTCATAACGTACAAAAACCTTAACAGAAGTTAAAAATCCTATTATAAAAAGTAAAATATGTTGCTGTATATGTTTTGATTGAAGACCTGGGATGAATGCTTAACTTTTGTAGAAGACATAATTATTATAATTTTTGCTTTCACGCAAACTTAGTTGATTGTGCTTGTAGTCTGAGAACTTTTATTTATAATTCACAGATTAAAATATTCATTTAATTGAAACCATTTCTCATTGAAATCAGATTACATTAAAAAGTAACTCAATTGTGCAAAAATAAATGACCGAACGATTTATTGTAAAATATGTAAAATGCAAAACAAGCTTAAAAATAAAGAACCACTTTTACTATTTACTACAACTACTCTACTATTTCTATACTAGAACTATTTACATATATATATTTATATATACATGTGCGTACTCGAACGCACGCATGCACACGCACGCACGCACACACACACACACACACCGACCAGCATGGCGTTCCACAGCTTCTCCGTGATGATAGTATGTGGGCTGCGAGTTCTCCAGCGCCAGGTAGAACAGGTAGTGGCGCAGAAGGCGCGCAACGCTGCAGACGCACCCGCCGCAACGTGAAACACGTCCACGTGGACCAGCCGGCTCAGCTGCTGGTAGAACCCCACGCTGGCGTGACTGGCCAAAAAAAGTGAGAAAATTATTTAAGTTCAGAATGTAAGTTGTGATGGAAATTTTAAAAGACTGAATCAGACGGACCCGTCTAAACCCGCCAGGCTTGTAATGAGCAGCTAAAACACAGCTAGCAAGTTAAGTTAGCAAGTTAAAATGCTTAATTAACTAAAACGGGCAATATAAAATATTACTGTGATACGGAACAGTCAGCTAACACTTCACAACAGCAAAGAAGTTGTACTTTTATCAACTTACTGTAGAAAAGACTTCTGAACACACAGAGAATGCACTACGTCCAATGTTGGAACTGCTGGTGTTTGGAGTTATTAGCAGCTCCATGCTTATTTCTATGGAAGTCAATGGGAGTGTCCGAACTCTCTCTCTATAGCGCTGATTGTAACGTTAGCTTCTAATGAGTGACACAAGAGATAACACAAGAGATCCAAACAACAGAGAGCCAATCGAGTGCTGGTGGGCGGTCAAAACTCAGAGAAGCGGGCTTCAGCTTGAGCGGCTGCTTCCCGCTTGGTCCTAGTGCTGACAATTTTACTGTTTTTGGACAGTAAAAAGTGGAGGGGACCAAATCAGATATTTGAAAAAGTGCATGGGACATATCCCCTCTGTCCCCCCCATAATTCCGTCCATGTCTCCACCCCATAGTGAGATTGTTTTTTTGGATCTTCTTCGTATTATCCCTAGTGCCAGATGCTTGTTCTTACAGATCATGTTCCTGGATTTTCTTCAGAGATTCAACATGACTACATTCTATCCTGTATAATTTTACATCTGCAGATATGATGCAATAAAACCTTTAAAACAGCTTTGTTTTCTTTTTCACTTGAATAAATTAATAAATAGAAATCATACTTGTCACCAAAGTCTTAACTTACAAACAATCTGTACTTTTTATATAACCAAGCAAACATATTGACAGAACGCAAACAATATTCACAGCACACACCTTTCTAGTTTAAGCTGTTCTGACTCAGGAAAAGTGGGCATTCTTTGGCCTCATGTGTATTGACAAAACACTATCACAGAAGACCAGGCTAGGGTCCAGTATAACATACATCCACTGAGCTTTGGGCCACTGTGCTCAAAGAATGTTCTTATAAAATATTTAATACTGAAAAAATATCAAACACAGTGAAATTTCACCCCATACGTATGTATAATACATATCTGCAACAACTAACATTATATGTGTAAAGAATTTTTATAGTTTATTTATTATTTATCGTTAGCGTAAAGGGGATACAAACAGATTTGTCAGCCAGTAGAATGCATAGGTAAAAGTAAACAGCCTCAGGCAAGCACAGTAGCATCACAGTTTGGTAATTTTACTACTTTTGATTAATACACATCACTAATCCTACATACACTTAGACAAATCACCAAAGGACATGAGATAAACCTAAGTTACAATTTGAAAATCTGCATACATTTAGGGTACAGCTTAGGTTTACTTGCAAATATGAGTTCAGCACATAACTCCCAGCTGAAACGTTAGCAAGGTCAGTTCCTAGAAAAGTAAAAAATAATAAGGTGGTTAGCCAGAAGGTTTTAATATTATTTACGATAAACAGTGTTCCAGGGAGAACCTTTTTATTTAAAAAAATGTGATCATATTAAACATTATGACCGCCAGCTTAATAGTTTGCTGGCTCCCCTTTTTCCTCCCACAGCAGTTCTGGTCTGTCAAGGAATACTTTACTAGATCAGAATCAGAGTCAGGCTTTATTGGCCAAGTATGCTCACACATACAGGGAATTTGTTTTTGGTTACACAGATGGTTGCAGTGCACGAAAAATACAGTAAAGAAACATTTGTAACATTTAGCATATGTAATTTATATTGTAAAAAAAGTGCAGTTTTTTGCAGTATAAAAACTATAGAAGTTATAAAAATATATAAATAAATTGTTCAATTGTTCATGAGAATAATGGAAGTTGGAAAAAAGCTTCTCTTTAGCCTGGTCGTACGGGTCTTCATGTGGCTGAAGCGTTGGCCTGATGGAAGGCACCAAAACAGGTGACGGCCAGGGTGAGACGGGTCGGTGAGGATTTTCTGTCCACGCTTCCTGGTTCTGGAGGCATGCAGGTCAAGCAGTGCGGGCAGCTTTACACCGATGGTCCTCTCTGCAGACTTGATAATGCGCTGCAGTCTCTTGGTGTCGTGTTTTGTGAGAGCACCGCCCCTAACTGTGATGGATGTGGTTATGATGGACTCTATGATGGCTGTGTAGAACTGCACCATCAGCTCTTGGGCTAGGTTGAACTTCCTCAGCTGGTACAGAAAGTACATCCTCTGTTGAGCCTGCTTGATGATGGAGTTGATGTTGCTGTCCCACTTCAGGTCCTTGGAGATTGTTGTGCCCAGGAACTTTTAGGACTCCACAGCCATCACAGTCCTGTCTAGGATGATGAGTGCCGGCAGGGTTGGGGGGCTCCTCCTGAAGTCCACGGTCATCTCCACTGTTTTTGCTGTGTTCAGCTCCAGATTGTTCTGACTGCTCCAGAGGACAACCTGATCAACCACCCGTCTGTAAGCAGACTCATCACTGTCATTGATGAGACCAATGACTGTTGTGTCATCTGCAAACTTCAGGAATTTAACAGAGGAGTCCATGGAGGTACAGTCATTTGTGTACAGCGAGAAGAGAAGTGGGGAGAGTACACAACCCTATAGAGCACCCATGCTGATGGTTCGGGTCACTGAAGTACACTTTCCCAGCCTGACCTGCTGTTTTCTGCCATTAAGAAAGTCAGTTATCCACTGGCAGGTGGAGGCTGGTACGCTGAGTTCAGTCAGTTTGCTGTGTAATTGTCCTGGAATAATTGTGTTGAAGGCTGAGCTGAAATCCAGGAAAATAATTCTTGCATAAGTTCCTGGGTGTTCAAGGTATTGGAGGATGAAGTGGAGACCCATGTTCACTGAATCGTCCACCGAACCGTTGGCCCCATAGGCAAATTGCAGGGGGTCTAGCAGGGTGTCTGTGATTTCCTTAATGTGGTTGAGAACCAGTCTTTCAAAGGACTTCATGACCACAGAGGTCAGGGCAACAGGTCTGTAGTCACTTAGTCCTGTGGTAGTTGTCTTTTTAGGAATGGGTATTATTGTGGAGCTTTTAAAACAGGAAGGAAGAAAACACAGCTCCAGTGATCTGTTGAAGATCTTAAAAAAGACAGGTGCAAGCTGGTCTGCACAGGTCCTCAGGCAGGAGGGAGAGATTCCATCAGGACCTGGGGCCTTTTTGACTTTCTGTTTTTTAAAAAGTCTCAGCACGTCTACCTCGCAGATCTTCAGGGCAGGCTTGATGGGTGGCTGATAGTCAGATGGGTGTGAAGTGCTGTTGGATGCGAGCTCGTTGCTGGACTGTTCAAACCTGCAGTAGAATCTGTTAAGGTCGTTGGCCAGTTGACGATCTCCCATTGTCTGTGTAGGTGGCCTTTTGTAGCTGGTGATGTTCTGGAGACACCTCCATGCAGTTGATGGCTCGTTACTGGACATAATGCTGCTAAGCTTGTTGGAGTAGTTCTTCTTTGCAGCTTTGATCTCTTCAGTTAGGGTGCTTCTTGCCTGGTTGTACAGTGCCTGATCCCCACTTCTATATGCTACCTCCTTAGACCAGCGCAGCTGTTTCAATTTGGCATTAAACCAGGGCTTGTCATTGTTGTATTTAATGTGAGTCCTGGTGGGAACACAGATATCTATACAAAAGCTGATGTAAGATGTCACAGTGTCCGTGTATTCATCCAGGCTGCTTGTGGCATCATCAAAAACACACCAGTCTGTTAAAACTATGCAATCCTGAAGCCTTTCTTTAGCTTCGTTAGTCCATTTTTTCACTGTGCTGACCACAGGTTTGCCACACTTGAGAGTCTGTCTGTAGGTCGGGAGAAGATGAACTAAACAGTGGTCAGATAGTCCCAGTGCTGCACAGGGGACAGAGCGATAAGTAAAGCGATAAATACAGTGTAACTGATATAAAATGTTGCTCTCCCTGGTGGGGCAGGTAACATGCTGTCTGTATTTAGGTAGTTCGTTGTTAAGTTTTGCTCTGTTAAAGTCCCCTAAGATGATAAAAACAGAGTCTGTGTGTTGGTTCTCCATGCTGAGGATCTGATCAGCGAGTGCGCTCAGTGCCTCACGCGTGGAATGTAAACAGCAACAAGCACAACGGATGAAAACTGCCGCAGAAAATAAAACGGTCTACAGTTCAAGAAAAGCGATTCCAGATTAGGGCTGCATGTTCTCATTCACACTAGATGTAAGTTTTCAGCTAGGCTCCAATCGCCTAGATCTGTATGTCCAGCAACTCCCAGAGATGCTCACATAAAATGAGATTTGGGAAACCTGGAGGCCGAGCAAGTAACTAAAACTCATTGGTGAGCTCCCCAAACCAATCACTTTACCAGTTTTATTCCATGCCAGGAATTTGCTCTAACAGGTCACACCCATCGGGGAAACTAATCAAAAGCTGCCAATGGTCTGCAACAGGGTTTATGGAGGCAGTACAAATATCACAATACCTCTGCCGGGTAAAAAGGATGAGAACTATCGACGATGAATACACAACTAAGAGATACTGATTGTTTTTAGTTAACTGAAAGAAAGTTTGGAAGGAAAGAAAGGATGTAAACGATCAATTTTTTAGTCTAAAGTTCATCAATTTTATCAATCGACCAATGAATAACTGATGAGCGGCCATTTTCTTAAACATATTTCTCTTGTGCCAAGATTGTCTTTCCATTACACAAAGGTCTACATGTTAAAAAACAAGGACATCCTTATGCTTTACCACATTTTTTTGTGTCTGCTGCATTAAACAAATCAACTATTGTGGTTTTCTCACATTATTAAACATAGACAGGCTCATAACATATACCTAAAGTAACCAGGTTGTTAAATTGGAAAAAAAACTGCAAAAAAAAAAATGTCTTTAATGTATGGTATTCTTTATGCAGTGGCTGCCTTGCAATAGTTTGTACGAAGCAAGTTCTTTGTTGCATACTACAATGTAGTATGCATCGAGCTGCAGGCATCCACTTCCAGTCTTCAGAGTAAAGCTAGTTGGAGGACGTATAAATATTCTAAAAAATTTTTTTTTTTAAGTTGGGTGCATAAAGTGCAATCATTCACCAAAGCACTCGTCATTAACAACAGGAAATATACGCCACATTGCATCATTGAAAGAAGCTAAACCAACATAAAATAATCCAATGAAACAAGTTTTAATCCAAATAACCGTTATTTAACAATCATTTGTAAGTTGATTAATCAATTTCATAACTAATCTAAATCATTCCACCATTACTACAATTACCATCAACAGAGAATGTGAGTATTGGCTTTTCTGTTGATTTAAATAGTATTATGTGGTTTCATTGCTATGGTCCAGTGCAAGAACTCCAATTAGCATCCCATGAACCACATGCTGAAAGCTTTTCCTTTAAACCTTATAACTGATCATTTTCCTAAAGAGCAAAGTTTAAAAAAAAAATTACGTTTAAACTGATGTGATTTAATTGAATTTCGGACAAGCAAAACCCATTCAGGGAGACTCCCTCCTGATCAGTGATGTTCAAAGCACAAAAAAACTAATCCTGGTAGTTTCAAGCTCTTTTTAAAAGAAAACAAATGTGACAACATCTGGAGACACAGTTAATATTGCATTCTGGAGAAGTCTATTCCTGTCATCGCCTGAGTGTTAGTTCCCCACCTTAAACTTCTTCAGATAATCCCGCAGAGTCAGAGAGAGGCTGCCCAAAGTCACCTCAACAGCCTGCTGTGAAACAAGGTGAAGCCACCTTGCACCTTAAAATGAGTTTGCTTTATAATGGTCCACTGTTCACAACTGTGTTAAACTTTTCTTTACAAATTACCAGAGTGACAGGAGATCAGAGTACTGCTATGCTCCTAATGAACAAGTCTGGGATAATTTTAGTTGCTTTGATTTTGCAACTCAGCAGAAATGTTATTGATTTTATATAACCTATTTTAAAAAAAAGGATATTAATCTTTAAGAGTGTGCATAAAGGATTCCTGTATTTTGGTGTTCTGATTGTTTTTATTTTGCATTACAAACTTCTGTCTAATCAGTTGCTCAGTCTTCACTAGACTGTTGAATTGACATAAAAAAAATATACAGACATAGGTTTTTAGGCAACTTTAGTGAAAAGTAAAATTTGATCTACGATGAAGTTTTGTTTTGTTTTTTGCAGAGGGGTTGAAGTTATTTACTGATAAACATAGTCTGTTTAAACAGAAGCCATTAAGGTTTTCCTTATAATAGTTACAAATGTTACATATTATATGTACGTAAAGCTGTAAAATATATTTTTCACTGAACTGTCTATTTAAATAAGTTATTTGAGCTTTGCTGTAAAACCACAGGATATTCTAAAAGTACAATTTCCAGCTCTGGAGAACCGAGATTAATACCTGTGTAGTCTGTAATGAGTAAAAATGTGTCTGAACATGAGTCAGTAATCATGACATGATCAGAGATGTTAAAATTTGTCAATAGGCATGATTGTCTGTAATCTGACAGAATCATTCATCATGCAGTCGCAAGTTACCACCTGCCACTTCCTGGGACGCTGTCTTTTTCTGCTGTGTTGCACTCGTCAAAAAACAGAATTTAAAAAAAATATTTTAAACATTTGTAAAGAGGTTTGGCTAATAAAAAAGATTATTTTTAAGGATTAGTCATAGGCTAAATTCATTGTAGGTATATTGTTGATGTTGACAGTGAATTTTCTGATGTCTGCCAAAGGATAATGCGATCCACAATCTATACTGCAAATGATACTCACATGTTCACACAGGTACTACTGTGATTCCACATGAAATGAAAAAAGCCTTTTTAAACTTTTTAATTGAGGTCTAAAGAATAATGTAGTTTTGAAATGTTGGATTGACACGGTTTGCTCGATGACAACAATGGTTGCACAAACATTGACGGGAGTGTCACTAAACAAGTCTCTAATCGCTGTCAGGTTTGGATTATCAGCAGATAGCTCCAAATAATGAACACAGTGACAATCTGGTAAAGTTAACTGTTTTTGATCAAATTTTAATAGAACAAAATTAGATAAAAGACGTGCTGGAATTTATTTCAGTAAATTTTAACTTTTTAATTTATTGGTCAGAAGTGGTGTCACCCAACAATGACTCATTAGTCGCCTTCATTTGGAGGGATCTCATACTGTATCTTTGAGGGACTGTTGTGAGAGGACTGTGATGTATGTGAATGCCTTGGGATGGAGAATGGGCCCTTGGCAGCACCTACAGCTCGTTTAGAGGAATAAGAGCTTTCATGGGGCTCCAATATCACAAAAACAAAGTTTCTAAATTTGTCACTGGCTCCTTTTTTGATAAACACTTACTGGACACTTACTGGATCTAAAAAAGGAATGAACATAACCGATAAGTTGTTAAGTTGGCAACTGATTGATAAAACCATTTAATGGTTTCCAAACCCGTTCTTTCTATGAACAGAAAACAAAGGTGAATTGTCGCTTTTCCCTAAAATGCTAATACACTTTTGTTTTTTAAAACCAAAATTGTCAGTTATCATTTTTAAGCATGTTAATTTGTGATCTTGTGACATGGACAAAATACACTACTCTCTGCTATATATCGTACACCTACAAACATGACATATTTGGAAAGTCCACCCGGAAATAAACTTTAAAAGGTCATTTGATAGCAATTAGTCACCATACTAATTTCTTCCACTTAAGACAAATTGAGAATGTCTGCCACACTTTGTGCTGTGGATATTACTCCTTAACCCAAACCAGGTGATGAACAACTCCAAACAAACAATACTTATCAATTAATTTACTTACGCTCCTCATTTCCTAATTAGGGATGTTTACTTTGGCAATAATCATTTTCAATTTCACGCCATTTTAACTTGAAGTTAATTAAAAAAAGGTTGTTCATTAGGATGGTTCCAGACCCTAGCCACTGCACCTGCACTGTAATGCAATGCAAATAGTTGTCAGGAGAAAACATAACTGCTCTTTACAGTTTTACAAAAAGGAAGTCTCAGAGGAAATGGTCAGAAAATGAAATACGAAAACAATTAATTAAAATAAATTCACAAGTGTACCCACACATAAAAATATATCTAATTATTAAATTTTGCATGAAATTAAGCCTTTTTTTGTTCCAAAGACATGTCAATTTATAATGTGCCCAAACATGAAATGCACATTTTTATGTGCTAATATTTCCATCCTCACTATTGCAAGAAGCTCTTGTGTAATAGAAGCCAGACAAAAGACCATTCAGGTGCTTATCAACAATTTAAATGAAATGCTCTCCAGAGGGGGGTGTTTTTTTCTCCCATGAAAAATAACCCAATTAAAAGAGGCTTGACAAATGACCTTTCTAAAGGTAAAAATATTGAGCTGAATAGTGCCTTGTAAATAATTCTACTGAGAAACAAAAAACCTAGAGGCTTTATGGCTCGTATGACCAAGTAGGTGGTGAGTTTGACTATAAAGCTTTAGTGACATAAAAACTTCAAATTAAGGTTTAAAAATGTTTTCCTTTGCTTTGTGTTAAAATATTGTGATAACATTTTGATAACAAAAACGCAGTCATGGTCAAACTATTGTATCTATCATCATAAACAGCAATATCCTAAAAATTCTGTTATTTTTCGAGTTATTTTTTAAAGCACTTTCAACTGTCTTTTTTTGAAATGGGCTTTACAAATAAACTTGATTGGGGACAGATATTCTATCCGTCCATCCCTTGTCTATACAAGCTTCAAGAGTGTGAGTTTACCAGTCTCCAGGCATGACATTACTACCACTATTATGCTTAACGTTTAGTATTGTGTTTTGAGGTTTAGAAATCCTTGACTCCTACCAAAGTACTTCTGTTAACGGTGGAAAAGCAGGTAAAACGTTGTCTTTCAACATAAAACTGGTCAAACTAGGTCATACTTTACACTGGGGGTAGTGATACATTTTGTTTTTGTTTTTCATTTGGGGGGAGGGTGTTTTTATTTGTTTGATTTACATTGTAATAATTTTTGTTTTTGATCAACAACTTTGGTTTGTATGATTGAATATTTAAAAAGGCCAGGTGTCTTATTACAATAAGCATACGAAAACAAAGAAAAAACATTGATGAAAGCTTCATTCTTTAAGGCAGCAAGGTCAATTATTTAACCAGAGTTATTTAAGAAGCTTGTACATGGCTACAAAATAATGGTTAGTCTACAAATTGCCATTTGAAAACAAAAAAATTTTCAATTTTATTTCCCTCTGGAAAAAGAACACAAACCAGAGCTCAATCATCTTGCTAGTGAAGATGAGTGTAAACTTCTGGACAAAACTGCAATTTTGCTGTGCAGCCAAAAATGTTAGCTGTCTTAATAAACTATAGCAAAACAAATATATACTTTTCTGCCATCAAAATACAAACGGAAGAAAAATACATCTCACCACACACACACACAAAAAAAGCCGTAATCCCAAAATACACTTTGGTATCATAATCTCTTTTCTTTACCAGCATAGCCAACTCTACAAAACAATGCAAAATGTTACTTTAGATTTGCTGCAAAATTTAAATCTTGTATTTATGTTTACTGTAATCTTGTTGTGTTGTTTGGTAATGCCTCAGAAGATTGTCTTTACTACCCTGCATTTGAGAGTAAGCAGGCTGTATGTATGTAGAAAAAAAAGGCAGCATGTATAACAGGAATCTCTTCAGCTCTGTCAGCATTTATATTAGGTTAATATTATAATTGCTGTTGTAATGCGACCAGTTTAGTGGTGAGCTATGTGTTGTTTTCAACAATGGTAAACAGTTAAAGTGAGACCTTTCCTTCAATCGCAGTCGTGTACGTCATCAGGGTCATCGTTAAGTGAGCAACAGAACACTTTTCTTTAAGGCAAGTCTAGTTCACAGTGCAGAGACTGGGGGTGGGGGAGCTGGTGGTGTTTCACAACCCGAGGTTTCACAGACCATGCTCCCTGATTGATGTTTTTATAAGTAAGACCTTGCACTGCTTTCCCCCTGGGCTGTGCCTGCGCTTCCTGGCATCAATCACATATCATTTCCATTCTCTTGCCGTCTCCTGACAGAAATACTGTAAAGGTGATCTATGTGTGTGTGTGTGTGTGTGTGTGTTTGTGTGTGTGTGTGTGTGTGTTAAGTAATTATTAAGTGTCCTGCTATACTAATAAATCATTCCCATCAGAACCAACACCTTTTTCCCAGCCTCCCTCTCGCGCCCTTTTCTACACTTGCTTCTTTAAATTTTCACTCCGTGCTTTTGTGAAATAATGTCATGGCAGCAAAGTATTATGGGTTGTGTTTTTCTCCCTTTGTTGCTTTCTGGGAGCGGACATCTAATCACAACACAGCAGTCTAGGTGAGAAAGGATGTTTTCTGCAGGACATTGGTTGAAGGCCTTGGACTGATGTGGTGTTAATGAGATGGCTGCTATCAATCATGGCTGTGGGAGATGACTCTAAATAAGGCTGTAAGCTGAGAAGAGACTGTCTGGTTCCTGGCCCACTTTACTCTTTCACATTTGGCCAATGTAAACATGTGTCAGTGTGACAGAGGTCAGGGTTTGGAGTGGATACGATCATGTCCTCATAATTACAGTCCTGAGGCTCAGATGGAAAACAAAGCATGCTGTAGGAAGTAAGCGGTAAAAACATCAGGCATGTTTTTACTCCTAATGATGTAGTAGTCAACATACTGAATAGCTTCTTGGAAAATCTTTATTTTGACAGATCCAGTCTGAATCCTATTTTATATAGGTAATACATACAATACATTGTATTACACTTTGTTTTACCATTTGTAGTTACTAAAAAAGTGTATCCAGAGGCTTTTTTTAAAAACTATTTATAGGTGGTAATCCTCTCACAGTCTGACTCCTACAGTTTCTACCCCAATATTCAGCACTGTTTACAGAGAAGGATGTTGTTTTACTTATTTTTTCTCTACCTGACAATACTTGGGTCTGGTCTAATCCCTCCTGACGAAGATATACTCATATCTTTTAATTGTAGCAGCCTCTGTTTCCCTCTTTTCCAAAATTTGTATCGTATCAATTTTAGTGGGGTAACATGTTTATTCTTCACACATCCCCAGTCAGTATACCCAGTCCCCAGTCAGGTGCTATAAAACTATTAGAAATAAGGCAAGTAAACAGAAATAAACTACTGTGACATTCACATACCATAAATAGATGTATAAATGTTCAGTTGTGTTTATGAACAGTTAAAATGTGTTTTAAATCTTTGTTATGATTAAAATGTCTGGTTCATGTTTATGTATGACCCAGCTTTTTCAAAGAACTCCAGCTGCATAAAATCAGCTTTTTGCTGACCAACGATTTCCTTAAAAAGGCTTCAGCAGAAATCATATTCACAGTTAAGTGTGGGTAAGTACACTGGTTCAACTTTGGGTCTTACATCTCTCAAACACTGGAGCAGCAATGTGTTTTTGAAAGGGGAAACTGTTTTTCTTTAAAATTTAGAGAACTTGTCCCATTCTACCTTTTGAATTGAAAAAAAGTGTCAAAAATAACATATGGCCTTTTGTAATCCAGTGTTAAAAACATTTCTGTTGACATTACTAGAAACTTACAGTGTTATAGAAGTACTTCATTGGCACTTTAGATAAAAAAAAAACATATATATATATATATATATTTTTTTCTTTTCCTTTTATCACATATGAGCTAATTTCTTTAGTTTTACTGATCTGTTGGTAAACTTGACAAATGATGGAAGATTTATAGTTTAAGAATTATAGCTTAAGCTTTATTGATATTGGCATCTTATATACTAAGATGTTTTACTTTTGCCTTTTTCCAGGTCATGTTTTTTTGTTTTGTTGTTTGTTATGGTGCACTTTTGGAATGGAGGGCCCAGAGACCCCGAGACCCTCCTCTTCTGAATTTGGATGGCGAGCCCAGCCCAGAGAGTAAGGTGATCTGGTAGATAGTGACCCGACTGGTCACCAGCCGTGAATCATTGAAGAGAATTGACTGACACATCGAAAAGACAGTTATTTATTTTATTTTATTTTATTTTCTGTTTAAAAAGCGCACAATTTTGTTTCATTTATAAATGTGGATCCCAAATTGTTTATGTTATTAAATTCTACTCTTTCTTATTGACACTGTGTACTCTCCTTTGTTGTTATTCACACCTAGGCTCCCTAGAATTTAGAATCTTCTGATCAGGCCCAACTTTTTTTATTTACTTGTGTAGTATTGGTATTAGTCATAGAAGTATATTATTTACCTGACATTTATTATTATCAGTTGTATTCAAAGTAACCTTTCTTGAGGGTTACACTTCTAAATTGGAAATATTGTTTGTAAAGATGTCTACTTCTGTAGAGCAAAAGCCTCCAAAGTGTAAATCTAAGGCATTTGGGGCCCCTGGGCTGATATTTTGTGTCCGTCTGCACAGATATTGAATAGATATTGAGACTAATTAAAATGCACATATAAAGGGAATATCCATATTCCAGTAATCAGACTTTCTATCTTTGTCTTTAGTTATAACAAAGCGGGACACATCTATCCATTGATTTTTGCTCACAAACAGACTTAAGTGCACACAAATTTGCTGTTAGTCATTAACAAAAAAACTTGACTATGCACAACAAAGTTCTCAAAGGAAGAGTCACTTAATTCGTCTTCATACTAATGAGAACAGACAGAATAATTTCCTATTTTTAGTCTAGTCCAAAATACTCTTTTTACCCTGGTAATTTTCCAATTTTAGGGCACAAGACACAAAAGGTTTTGACACTCTTTCTTTACATTACAGTTAAAGCATTAGTACGAATATAATACTTTAAAAAATTATGGATTTTCTTTTTTGTAATTAAATAGTTTGAGTCAGTTATTTTTTCGAATATTTTCTTTTTGGAAAATTGTTTTTGCTAACAGTTATTTAGTCTAGCCTATAATTTCTTTGCCCAGATTAAAGAAACATGTTTTGTTTGTAACTTAACTATGACACTAAAATCTAAAAACATGTATTTTTGTTTGTTACTAACATTCCTCAATAAAGGTACAGGTGTGTCTTTTACATGAAAGACTAAAATAGGTTTTAATAGAAAAAAGAACTAAAAGCTTAGGAATGAGCACAGAAAATGTGTGTTTCTAAATAAGTGTTTTGGAGAAGTATATATATATATATATATATATATATATATATATATATATATATATATATATATATATATATATATATATAATTTTTTTTTTTTTAAACTTAAGTCAGTTTGTTATGATGGAAGTTCTCAAAACACTCGGATGAAAAACATCCAACAATAAGAAGTAGCTACTAGTTGGTATGACTTCTAGTTGCTACAATGCTTTATTCAAATCACATTTTTAGGAATGGTAACAGCTTTCAATTGACAGTGTAAATTGTAACATTGATAAGAAATTAAATGTTTTTTTTAAACCTAGTTTACAGATGTTAGAAAGGAAATCAATTTGTGTGTGATCTAAAATTTACTTTCAACCAATCATTACCTATGTGAACATTATGTACCTATATCCACTTTAAATACTGAAAACGGGAAAGCTAAACAACCTTCCTTTAGAAGAACCACAAAGTCCAGGCTTGGATGGCAAAGCTTGTTAGAAGCTGCAGTTGTGAGTACCTGTGTGGTTTGACACTCATAACAAGAGAGACCAACCATGAACTAATGACAAGGTGTAAGGTCATGTGCTATATTGTATTTGATCAAGGTGTCTGTACCTCACTGGATTTAAGGAAACTGCCTTTACTTCTTACTACTAAACTCCAGAGTCACTGTCACAGCGAGTCAGAGTTGATTTGGTGCCAGACAAATGATTAACTGGGTATTATGTAAGCAGCAAAGCATCGTTAAAGGTTATTGGCTTATAAGGACATTAACTGTTCACTGAAACACCTGATGTTAAATGAGACTTCAAAGACTAATGGTAAACCACATTGTGTAACGCATGTTTCAAAATTAAAATGTGCAGTTATGCATTTGTCAAGACTCCTTTCCTTTTTGTTATACTATCGGGCAAACTGTTTGGTGGACGATGCAGTGAACATGGGTCTCCACTTCATCCTCCAACACCTTGAACACCCAGGAACTTATGCAAGTCCTTCACCTCCTTCTACAGATATGTGGTGGAGAGCGTCTTGTGCTCCAGCATCAACGTGTGGCATGGAAGCTGCTCTGCTGCAGACACGAAAGCTCTGCAGAGGGTGGTGAAGGCTGCACAGAGGACTGTTGGAGTCAGCCTCCCCAGCACCACAGACATTTACACCTCCAGATGCAGGAAGAGGGCCTCCGGCATCATGATCCTTCCTTCTGAGAAACAGCTTCATTCCTGAAGCGGTGAGACTCTCAAATACACTCAATTACAAATGAAAAACACTTTCTCATTTAACCGGCACTGTTCACTTTAATATCACACTTTAAAATGTCACTATAAAATGTCACTTAATATGTCACTTGCACTCCGAATTTTCATTGCTGCTACGTCCGAAGTCCCATATTGTAGATTCTGTGAAGTCAAATCCTATTTTTCGTATAGTTCTTTATATTTTATTATAATATTTAAAATTGCTATCAGGGTGTAAACTGGACCGGGGGATTAGAATATCGCCCCACCTCATGTACCACATGTGATGTGATGACAAATAAAATTCCTTGATTCCTTGAAGAATTCTGTTCCTGGATTTCAGCTCAGCCTTCAACACAATTATTCCAGGACAATTACACAGCAAACTTACTGAACTCAGCGTACCAGCCTCCACCTGCCAGTGGATAACTGACTTTCTTACTGGTAGAAAACAGCAGGTGAGGCTGGGAAAGTGTACTTCAGTGACCCGAACCATCAGCACGGGTGCTCCAGAGGGTTGTGTACTCTACCCACTGCTCTTCTCGCAGTACAAAAAAATGACTGTACCTCCATGGACTCCTCTGTTAAAATCCTGAAGTTTGCAGATGACACAACAGTAATTGGTCTCATCAATGACAGTGATGAGTCTGCTTACAAACGGGTGGTTGATCAGGTTGTCCTCAGGAGAAGTCAGAAAAATCTGGAGCTGAACACAGCAAAAACAGTGGAGATGACCGTGGACTTCAGGAGGAGCCCCCCAACCCTGCCAGCACTCACCATCCTAGACGGGACTGTAATGGCTGTGGAGTCCTACAAGTTCCTGGGCACAACGATCTCCAAGGACCTGAAGTGGGACAGCAACATCAACTCCATCATCAAGAGGGCTCAACAGAGGATGTACTTTCTGTACCAGCTGAGGAAGTTCAACCTAGCCCAAGAGCACAGCCATCATAGAGTCCATCATCACCACATCCATCACAGTGTGGGGCAGTGCTATCACAAAACACGACACCAAGAGACTGCAGCGCATTATCAAGTCTGCAGAGAGGACCATCGGTGTAAAGCTGCCAGCACTGCTGGACCTGCAAGCCTCCAGAACCAGGAAGCGTGGACAGAAAATCATCACCGACCCGTTTCACCCTGGCCGTCACCTGTTTCGGTGCCTTTCATCAGGCCGACGCTTCAGCCACATGAAGACCCGTACGACTAGGCTACAGAGAAGCTTTTTTCCAACTTCCATTATTCTCATGAACAATTGAACAATTTATTTATATATTTTTATAACTTCTATAGTTTTTATACTGCACAAAACTGCACTTTTTTTACAATGTAAATTACAAATGCTAAATGTTACAAATGTTTCTTTACTGTATTTTTCGTGCACTGCAAGCATTTGTGTAACCAAAAACAAATTCCTTGTATGTGTGAGCATACTTGGCCAATAAAGCCTGATTCTGATTCTGACTATGTGTGGTTTTGTCACAAATGGAAAACCACCTTTATCTCAGTTTACCTAGTATTTGTGTTTTAAATTCAAGTAACTAGCCTAATCTTGATTTTAGTTTTTTGGAGCTCTTTAGATTTTGGTTCATGGGTGAAGCAACCACTTGTTTATATAGAAATATATATTGATCATACCTGTGAGGCTTCACTTGGGCAAGTTGCTCCACCCGGTCCTCTGTCTTCCGTCATCTTTTAATTTTGAGCAGGCTGTGTTTTACGGGATCGCAGATTGATTACTCCGCCCTGTGACATCATCGTAACGATGTTTTACTCGAACCCACAAAGTTGATTTTGTGTCCACAGAGAAAGGAGGAGCTCGAAGTCGTAAAAATGAGAGTTGTATTCATAAGACTTTGCACTGACAGCTTTTTGACTCATACTCTCGGACTCACAAATATTTCATCAGAATTATGGGTACAAGAACTTTATGGACAAATACGAATGTTAGGATTATAAATACACCCTTTGGACGGCGACCTTATTCTATTTGGTACCTATTATTTTAACAAATGTTCAGATGTAGGGTCCAGCAGTATTAAGTGACAGAGATTTTAAAAG
>JAVLVB010000802.1:1289718-1301658 GCA_032876305.1 Orestias chungarensis | reverse complement strand
TCTCTCTCTCTCTCTCTCTCTCTCTCTCTCTCTCTCTCTCTCTCTCTCTCTCTCTCTCTCTCTCTCTCAACATTTGTGACTGCCTTTTTGTTGTCTTTTATTAATCTGTAAATAAAAAGAACATTGTTATCCATACTTTGCTAAGCCATCTTTGCTCCATCGCTGCACTTTGCCCCACGTATAATTTACAACAGTGCCATTCAATCAGTGTACAACTTTTGTAACTTAAAAGTGAAAAACAGCCACTGTACACAGCCCTGTCTCCTGAGAGAGTAAGTCCCATCAGTCATCATCCGATGAAGGAAACCATTTCCAGTCTATTATCTCTCTTGCTACCTGGCTCAACTGCTAAAACCGTACTGTCCACCTTACCTCACCTGATAGAGCCTGAACACCAAATCAAAGATATAAATCTACTTCTGAGCTGTGGCAGACGAGGTGAGTGAAGTGATACTAATAACACAAAAGACAGAGAGAGCAGATCACGTTGGAAAGGCTGTTGAGCATCATTTATCTTATCTCCTACTTTGGAAAGACAGAAACCCAGCATGAGATTGTACAGTTCTAAGCATGTTCAATTATTGTAGTGGAATGGATAAATATTTCCGCGAGACAATGAGATGTTTTTGCAGGTCGGTTTTCAAATAATTTTTATTTTTACGAGAAAGGACAGGTGATGGTTAACTGAAGTCAACATACTAGAATTATAAATATTTTTATAGTAAATTTGTTCAGGATAATGTTTATGATACTTTCATTTATCTCCATAACAAAAAGAACTGCAGAGAAATAGTTGAAAGTTATATTTGGGACAATAAACTTTTAAATAGACATGATGGCAATTCAAGACATTTGTATATATTTGCACCCTATAAGCTCCTACATGAGCTTATAGGGTGAAGATTTCTACAGCACTCTTTCAGTGATCAGTGAATACAAAAGGAAAACAGTTATAATGTAATTTGTTTTCAACATTAATACAAGTACATAATTCATTGCAAAACTCTTATGTTGGACTAATATTGGCTTTCTCACATTGTATTTACCCCCCAAAAGTAAACATGAACTAAAACCACACAGGTGATGG
The DNA here is from genome assembly GCA_032876305.1 of Orestias chungarensis. Lineage (NCBI taxonomy): Eukaryota > Metazoa > Chordata > Actinopteri > Cyprinodontiformes > Cyprinodontidae > Orestias > Orestias chungarensis. The sequence goes on along the minus strand of JAVLVB010000802.1, from coordinate 1,300,571 downwards.
TTAAACGGAAGGTTGTGTGCTCCGATACCTGCAAAACTGTAGCTCAATTGGTGCTTTGCACCATAAAAGGTTGGTGGATAATGACAAATTTGGCATTGTGCAATGATCATTTTGTTTGTTGCTGTTCAGTAGTTTGAGGAGTTTTTCTGGTTCTTAAAACATTAGATTTGGCCTTTCCCATCACATAAAGGTATTTTATAGGCCCTAATAGGCCAACTTGTATTATTTTCATGTATGAGTCAATAGTGCAACAAACCTCAATCTAATTTTAGAGCAAATCAAAGAAAACCTAGGAAAATTGTATTTTAAAAGAAGGAGCCCTTCTAGATGTTATGAGGCAGCAAGCCTAAAGTCCATTCTCTACGATTACAAATCCAAAGCACTCATCCATTTCAGTTGTTTTGGAAGTGCCTGACATTTCCCCATGGCTCCTCCATCCTTGGCAGCTGACAAATCTGTTATGGTTTCTTCTGTTCAATAAAGGAAGTTCCTTTTCAAGCTCTACACACCCAGTTTAGAAAATACAACACAGGGGAGATAAAAAATAAATAAAAAATAAACTTTTATGATGCTGTGTATTTTCTGATTCACGGTGCAAGCGATTTGCTGAGATTGACTAATATATGAACTGTACTTTTATATGCTGGGGCATATGTCTTTAAAGAGACCTTTGCGTGAATTAAAAACAATTCTGCAAATAAATATGTGGACTATGATATAAAATTTTGATCAAAGAGACCAGTTGTTAGGTATTAGTCAATTATATTTTCCACATATTAACAGAATGCATTGTTTTTTGTTCCCCAATAAACAAAAAGTTTGCAATTTGTTAATTTATTAACTTGAGTCTAAAATAAGCATTTTTTATGTTAATATATTGTAGGCCCACTTTTATCCCTTCTTTGTTCAGTTAAAAGGGTAGCCTCAAAACGTCTCCATGAATCGGTCTCAGTATCAAATGCTTCCATTTCATAGTTTTAGCTGGTTAATGGATGTGGACAGGCGAGTGTTTGAAGCCCTTGAAACAGCCGCTGCTGGTTTCCGCTGTGGGATTCAGGCTAGAGGTCAGGCATGGCTTAGCATGACCCCACTCATGTCATTGTGACTGCCCTGGGTTTGTTTTATGGAACATGTGGCTCAGTCTAATCCTCACGTATACTGTTTCCACGTGTATTCCCAGCTAATGCAACCTTGGCTGCCTGTAATTAGCTCCTGTTCACCACCAGTGCCTCTTCAACCCCTTAATCTTGATTAACATGAAGTGGATATCCACCTTTCACAACCAGATGCTATTTTATCTTCACTCAGCATCCTCCTCTCCTCAACCCCTGGCAACTCAGTCTACAGATAAAATAAATAAAATATATTGGAGAAGCATTGATTTTATAAAGCCGGCATTTGATGTGGAAGGATTTAGTAGCCCCCCGTGCCCCTCCCACTGGTGTGAACTCTACGCTTGAGCCTGTCCAAAGGAGGGCAGGGCTGAATAACTCAGACTTGCTGATGGATTTGGATGAGACCCCGTCCGCCTTCCTGTCTCCATAGCAGCAGTAATAATGGCAGCAGCGCCAGTTAGAGTGCTCACATTGTAGACAGCCATCCATATAGATAAGAGAAAAATAGCTGCCGTGTTTTATAGTAAATTAACGTCATTCCTGGTGAAATACAGAGCAAAAATTGTGTCTTATCTGCAATTATCTGAACATCATGGATGCAAACCAAACTAAGTTAACATTGTCCGGTTATCAAGCAGGGAGTCTACACACTTTTTAAATTATTATTACATAGTCTGTTTGCCAATGTAAAAGTAGAAATTAAATACCTTTTCAAGGTAAACAGTAAAACCTTCCTCAAAGCAAAAGGATTGGTATATTCTATTATAAAAATTGCTCACTCTGCAGTTTGAAGTATTTACACATTGACTCACTGGTCACCGCATTAATCACGACATAATAAATATATTTTTTGTCAATATGCGACCATGTAAATGGTAAAGTTTAACACAAAGTTCAGGCAAATGACTGTTCATGTCAGTTTGCAATCTTCTCTGAATTTACCAGTGTTTGCAAACTTAAGGGCAATGGTTGGACCAAACTGCTGAAATCGTTTCATTTCATTTTTACAATTTCATGATTGTGAGGGATTTACCCCCTCCCTAACAGGTGCTGTTTTTTTGCACGTCCTATTTTCTAATTTATCTAATGAATGGATTGCTTTTGTTGGGGAGGAGGTAACTTGCTTTATTTATCATTTTGTTTTAATCGTTCTCTCTTCTCTTTGAGGTCACCTGATCATGTGTTGCCATGGAAGCGCGCCCATGAGCAGTGCTGACAAGGACCTGGTGTTTTCAATCAACCTCACATTATTTGAGAGGGAGAGGAGATGTTTCTTTTTTGGATTATGTTCGGGCCCAGATTGTGTTTGTTTTAGATTTAAAGTTGTAAATTGTAATGTAAATAATTTTTCTAGGGATATAGTTTAGTACAATTTGTTTTTTCTAACTGTAAATAAAAATGTTTCCACCCCTTAATTAGTTCTGGTAGGAGCCTGTGCTTTAAAAGCCAGGTGATTAAGATCAGAATTCACCCTTTTTTCTTTTTGAATGCATGTCATGCTGTAAGTTGCAACAAAATGTTTGAAGAACTCCATAAAGGAAAAAAAAAATTAGAGCTCTACAATTTCTGGATTTTGTCTTAATTTTTCATCGCAAACCAACAATGATAAAACTCAGTCATTTTGTTCACAGCATCTCCTTGTCTGCCTCTTCAGTCTTACATTTTCAGTTAAACTAAACTATAAACCTCCAGCAGCTGATATACACCTTCAGGATGAAAATTGTACATGCTGATTGGTCATATGCTGACAAACCCACTATATTGATTGACAGGTGGTGACATGTCAATTTCCCAGGCTGCGAGAAAGTAAGCACATGTGTATGACTCTGAAAGTAGATAAAAACTCCTCTCAATATCCATATGCTGCATTTGTTGGACTAAACTCTGTTCTTATGCAGCAGGCAAGTGATTTGACTTTTAATAATGGCAAATAAAATTAGATTTTCCAGATTGTCTAAATAGTTATTCAGACAATTTATACTTATACATGTCAAAACACCATCACATAAAACAGAGGGAAGGGGCTTCACAAAGGGTTTCATCAAGGATAAAAATATTTAAGCAGAACATGAGTGTTGGTCTGAACCGACTAGTTTAAATATTTTAGCTGTACTGAGATGTGTACACACATCTTTAAATATATAGAGAAACCTTTGGAATGGTTGAAAATATGTGAGTGGCAACAGTGTAGATAAAAATCCTTGTTGATGTGGGAGGACAAATTGCTAGTTGGACATTATAGCCAACAGTTAGTTACATAAAACCAAAGAAATGCGGAATCCTATTTCTGAGCTCAGTTTGAGGTAAAGGGCAACAAAAGAACCAACTGCAGAGAAAAACACTGCCACTCCAGTCAGCTAAGAACAGAAAATTGATGCCACAATTCTTTCATGTTTACTGAAATTGGACAATAAACTTGAAAAAAGTGCCATGGTCTTATTGAGGGAGCTTTAGTGTCCGCCTTGTATTAATGATTTAGGCTGGTGTTTTCAGTGTGAAGGTAGAGGGGTATTTATTAAACCATTTTTTTGTGGAATTTTGGCCCCTTAGTGAAAACTTGGGTTTAGTCAAAAGCTAAACCATGCACATGTTTGTTTTTTCATGTCCAAAGCTTAACTGTTTCTTATCACTACTTTCAGCAGGATAATCCTCACTGTCAAAGTTCAAATTATATCAAATAGGTATCTTAAATATAACAATGATATCACCTAACCCAGTGGTCTCAAGATCTCAAAAATACAGAGCACCTTTTGAATGTGCTGAAACATGATATGTGCAGCATGTATGTGTTGAGGATACAGGCTGATGTTCTACCTCCTAGGCATTGCTGCCTGACACACCTCCACCAGTGCCTTGTACACCCCTGGACTTGAGCAGGTCATCAGCTGGGACCACCAGTCATGGATGTTTAGCTCCTTTAACCCCAGTGCATCTCTTAGTTGCGGAGCGATGGCAGGGATCTCACCCCCCCACCCTGCAAGCCCCTCTCTCCTCTTCAAGTTTTTGTATTCACTCTACCTTGCTAACTATCTCTATTGTAATGCAAATAACCTCTGATTTTACCAGCCCCTATACATGAGATGGGATAAAGGGTGAAAAAAACTGGCATCAGAACAAGTGCATGTTCCAAGCATTTTTCATTACCTGCTCCTGCAACATCATACCTTTTTGCAGGAATATATTGATAAGTCATATCTAAATATTTTATTTAGGCAAACTTATTGAATAACCAGATATCATACTGGTCCTAGTTTCTGAGCTGAGAAGAGGTCATAACCATGCTTTTCCAACAAGGCAAGGCGGAGCCTATTTCTATTGTCCATTCGCCAACAGACTAATTTACATTGCAAAGCTCACTATATGAAAGAAAGAACTTAGAAACGAATAGTATTTTGTCTTATCTTGCCTTTTCATGTCATTCACCATTTCAGTTTAGAAAATGATAAACAGTATATCTTCAGTATAAGAGTAACATTTATTTCACACAAGGAAAAGCACTATATATGAAGCCCAAAGACAACCTTTCTCCTGTGGGGCGGGAGGGATTTTTTCCCAAATAGGGGATAGAATTACACATGTATTTTGTGTCCAGATCCGCAATCCAAAACTTAATTCCAAATGTATTAGGCTTCGATGCAATTTAATGCAGAAAGGTACAACAAACCTTTTTTAGAAATAACTGCTCATCAACAGTAATATGTTGCCCTGGATTGTAGGACAACATACAGTTCTATACAAACTATTGCCAGATGTTTGAAATTGCAGCATATTTGTCCGTTTCCACACTTTTCAAACGAGTGTCTTTGTTGTCGAAGCGCAGATATTTCATTATATTTTGAAACCGGCTTCTGGGAGCTAGGCATCACACCCAGACACACACAACATTTAGACCTCTGCACAAACCCGGTTTTGATATGGAAACCAGTTTCCAGCGCGACCGTGCTGCGGGGGGCATCTGAGGAAAGACCGTGCTGAAGTGATTCATGTTTGCCCTCTAGTAAATAGGGCAGACTGTCATTATTGTACAAATATTCTTGCCTTCCCTCTATACACCGTTCCAGCTCATGAAGCTATTATTTTTTGGGGCCTCTCTGCATATCTTCCGAAAACCGAAAAATCCATCAGCAAGATGCCTCCTTTTTCTTTTTCTGAGAATGACTACGCTAATCTCATTTAGAAACTAAAAATGCTGTAAACCAAAATCCAACAACTAGAAGTAAATGTGGATATGCGGTTACGATACAACTCTACCTCTTACTGGACATGATGCTGCTACCCGTCAGCTAATCAGCACGGGCAAGGACAACCAGAAACAAGAGGATGTTGCTTTGAATAACAAGACAAGTAATGTCTGGAATGTACTCAGCACTAAACCAGAGTCATCTCAGAGGAAGAAGAGAGAACCAGCCCTGTCTGGTGATATCTGCAATGCGACCGGCTGGCCTGCACTACCGACAAGACCAAAATCCTCCTCGACTCCAGTCGTTCGCGGGACACAGACTTGGACAGCTGTCAGTTGAAAACCAAAAATTAAGCTTCCTCCTCCTCAAAAGACTATCCCACTACAGAACAGATTTGCACCGCTACAGAAATCTAGTTCTCCACTTGATCACCAGGAAGAAGTCTCTTCACACAGCAAGGTGAACCTAAAAACCAAATCAGAAAATAAAAGACAAAGAGGGAAGCTAATGCCTGGTCGTGAGATTCCAATTGTTGGTGATGCTGCGGTGAAGGATGTAAGATATGTGTGTGGGAAACATACAAAAATACTGTACTTTCCAAAGGACATGGTATCAGACAATATTGTGCAAATACTGGCAGAACATCCATCTGTTAAGACACTTGTTCTACACCTGGGATCTAACGACACTGTGAAACAGCAGTCTGAGGTGCTGAAACCGGACTTCAAGAAACTATTAGATACAGTTAATAATTTGGTTGCTGACTTGTTCAGCAGTGGCCCTCTACCACCAATGAGAGGAGATGAGAGGTTCAGCAAGCTGTTAAGCCTGAACAAATGGCTGTCAGGTGTGTGCCACTTACACCTTTAGTTATATTGACAATTTCCATTTTTTCTACGACCGCAGACATTGTTTTAAGGCAGATGGTCTCTGCCTCAATGGATCTGGAGTCGGGCTGTTTGCAGCTAATCTATTCTATGTTTTGAGCTCCCATTCTGCTTCAGTGGCCAAGGACAGAATGCGAAAACATGAAGATAAGGATAAGGATGTGACGCAGCCCAGAGATTACCCGGAGACGACGGCACCCCAGCCCCCACTTGCGCCTCCAGGTGACTTCTTGCTGGAGCTCTCTGAGATACCGCCTCCACTAAAAGGCAGGAATGAGGACCCGCCCTCATCAAGATCATCCTCACCATCTCTTCCTCTTCTGGATTTTACAGAACACATGAAGGAGGTGGTTACTGTTGCCATCAGGATGACCCCATGCCCCAGTCCTCTCCCATCCCATCGTCCTGCCCCTCCTCCCCCAACACAAGCCCCAGAACACAGTTGAAGAGCTCATCTGCAGCCTGAGTCCATCTACTTACTGCCTGGATGAGTTATCCACTAGATTCCTAAAGTCTGTGCTGAGCAGTTTGCTGCCAAAACTCGCCAATTTAGTCAACATCACACTTCAGACTGGAATATTCCCAAAGGCCTTGAAAACTGATGTCATTAGGCCTCTTCTAAAGAAAAGTAGTCTGGATGCCACAGTACTAAATAACTACCGGCTCATATCAACTTGCCATTCTTAGGAAAAGTGCTGGAAAAAGTTGTATACCAACAGCTGTGTGACTATTTCCTGTCTAACAATGTGTTGGATGCTTTCCAGTCAGGCTTTAGGCCCCACCACAGCACTGAGACAGTTCTGAACAAGGGGACAAACGACATCCGCCTGAACTCAGATGCAGGCAAAGTCTCTGTCCTAGTTCTGCTGGACCTGACCGCCGCCTTTGATACAGTTGACCATGTGATTTTATTACAGAGGTTAAAAGACTGGGTGGGAATCACTGGTATGGCTCTCAACTGGTTCAAGTACTAACCTAGAGGACAGTTGTTACTTTGTTCAAATTGGGAACTGCATCTCAGACCGAATGGGTGTGACCTGTGGGGTTCCCAAGGGGTCGATCCTGGGACCCCTTTTATTCAATCTGTACATGCTTCCACTGGGCCAGCTAATACTCAGCCATGATGTGTCCTACCACAACTATCCTGATGACACTCAGATCTACTTGTCGCTTACAGCAGTAGAACATGGGGCTGTTGATTTATTGTGTCACTGTATTGAACAGATGTGTCTGTTGATGCAGAACTACTTCCTCCAGTTAAACTCAGACAAAACTGAAATCTTTGTCTGTGGCCCAAAGAAACAAAGAGAAAGTGTCATCAGTTACCTTCTGACACTCTCTGGAACCTAAACATCAGGTCAAAAATCTTGGGGTAATTCTGGATTCTGACCTGAACTTCAACAGCCACATTAAATCAGTAACATCAGCAGCCTTTTACCATCTTAAAAACATTGCTGGAATCAGAGGAATAGTCTCTAAACCAGACCTTGAAAGGCTTATCCATGGCTTTATCACCAGCAGGTTAGACTACTGTAACGGCCTGCTCACTGGGCTTTCTAAACAGGCCTTAAGACAGGTTCAGAACATCCAGAATGCTGCTGCTCGAGTTCTGACCAAAACCAGGAAATATGACCACATTAGTCCAGTGCTCAAGTCTCTGCACTGTCTTCCTGTCACTCAAAGAATAGACTTTAAAACAGCCTTGCTTGTGTACAAGTCGCTTCATGGTTTAGCCCCAAAGTACATATCTGATATGTTAGAGCCATATGAACCAGCCCGGACTCTGAGAACCTCAGGTAGTGGCCGCCTGCTAATGCCCAGGGTCAGGACCAAACAAGGGGAGGCTTCATTCCAGTTTTATGCTCCTAAAATCTGAAACAGTCTTCCTGAAGAGTTAGAACAGGTTTTAACCCTGGCGATGGTTAAATCCAGGCTGAAAACAGCCTCATTTAACTGTGCATATACCAACTGAGAATATTTTTACTATTATTATTATTATTATTTTTTATTTCTTTAACATTCAACGTTGACTTTATTGTTTCCTTCTATGCTCCTCTTTCCTATGTAAAGCACTTTGAATTGTTTTGTACACGAAAATGTGCTATACAAATAAACTTGCTTTGCTATTTTCTTTGTACGGATCAGCTATCATCTGATTACTGTGCTGGTGCCTCAGCTGTTTGAAATCATTCCGGTGTTAGAGACACTAATGACGTAGACCTAGTTATATTTGATGACATATATGATTTTATATGACCCCCCCTGCTCTCAAGTAAAACACTCGTAAACAGAGAGGATTTAGTGAAAATTCTCATATCTCTGGGCTTTGGCAGTAGAGGACAGCAACTGTTACATTGATGCCCTAAACTTGGACTTCATTAAACTCATTCAACCTGTGACTATCCTGTGTGCCCAATCGCTTCTTGAAGACATTGGTTTGCAGTGTTTGTCAGTTCCAGCTTGCAGCTGACATGATAGCAATGGTGTCGGGTACAAAAAAATGCGGTACATTGTGTCTCAGTGGTGCAGAGGACTTGTGTGTGCTATAACAAGTTACTGTTTTTTTAGTTTGATATGTTACTTTGGAATGATGTCTCTTCCAAATAACCACTTTTTGTTTGACACACCCTTTTGTATTGGTAGGGGCGGGGGTGGATTATTGCTCCTATTCCATTTTCTGTTGATAGTCCCAACTTTGGGTGGTGTTATGTCTTAATTAGACGAAATTCCTGGTGCTGTGGTTCATAAACCTGTTGTCCATCAACACGATAGTCCACTCCAATTCACCTGTGCATCCTGCCACAAGTACTCTACATTCTACTAGTGACAATTCTGAGTGTGTTGCTGTCCAGATTAGGTTGGTTATCCAGGAAATAGTACATCAGTTGGTTGAAAGCATCATGTCTCACATGCAACCACACAGCACAGTTGCACCCAGTTCTGCAGCCGCACAACCCATAGCAAGTACTTCGAGGCAGTCTGGTTGTGCGTCCAAGGAGTCCCAGGTTTTGGTTGTCATGCAGAGGATTTTGAGGGTAATGGCTCAGAATTCATTACAGAGCAGGATTGGAAAGATCAGATTAGAACATTAACTAAGAAAAGTGATGTGAGGATTGATGCACATGTTGACAAAAAGCTTGGGCATTTGAGGGGAAAGGCTAAGGATGTTTTTAGGTTTGGGATTAGAAATGATACTGACATTTATGCTCATGAAATGTTTTATGATCTATTCAGAAGACACTTTAGCTCTACTTAGTACTCTGCTGTCCCCTTAGCTGGCTTCAACTTGACTTTGCCCAAATACCAGGAAGACCGATATGACTACTGACTATGATTAAAATGAGCGGCTGACTACCTCTGAATGCCTAAGAGAGCAGGAAAAAAACATTTGTGAACCTCAAGATGGAGGCATGTTTATGCAAAATTGTCCCTGTAAAGGACCTGGCTCTTAGTATCAGGTCAAAACCTATACAATTGGCCGGTGTTAGGTCCTGTAGGGGCTGAATAGCACTGTTGGAAAGAACAGTTGATAGCCTGCAATGCTATCAAGCATATTCTGAGGAGGACATCATACGTGCAGTGGAGGTTCTTGGTGTGTAAGTACTAGCTTTAAGATGGCGGCGCGCAGTAGTGCAGCGGCTTCTCACGCTCCTAGTGTACACCCTGATTTAAGTAGTTTTTACGTCTATTCCGAGCCCAAATTAATGCGCCTCATGCGTATGAGTTATGGACGGACTGAACTTTGTAGGTTTAAGGACAGTTTGGTCAGCAAAAACTTAGAAAATAACATCCAAGCAAAACTGGGCAGACTACAGCTCCTCCGGACTTCGGCGTGGGGGAGCAGAGCGCTGCAGACAAAGGACCGTCGGAGGCGATGCAAGCGGCGGCAGAAGAGGGGGAAGCGCGGCGGTGTGCTAGCCAGGCTAAAGGCTAATGCTAACCGACCCCCGATTCCTTCACTTTTCCTGTCCAACGTCCGCTCTTTGGACAACAAGCTGGACCTGCTGCGGCTGATGATCAGTGCTTGTGAGGACATGAGGAACTGCGCTGTGATTTGTCTCAAAGAAACCTGGCTGAACGACACCATGCCGGACTCAGCCTTCCAACTCGCCGGCCGGCAGCTCTTCCGGGCGGACCGCAACCAGCTCTCCGGGAAAGCCCGCAGGGGCAGACTATGCGTCTATATCAACAAAGGTTGGTGCACAAACTGCGTGTTGGAACACAGCCACTGCTCCGAGGAAACAGAACAGCTGACTGTGAAGTGCAGACCTCACTCTCTGCCTCGGGAGTTTACGGCTGTGTTCGTTGTTGCTGTTTACATAGCGCCGGATGCTAATGCTAACATCGCGCTGAAGGAGCTACATAACATCAGCTCGCTTCAGAACAAGCACCCGGAGGCTTTCTACGTGGTAGCGGGGGATTTTAACCACGTAGAACTGAAGAACTGCCTGCTGAAGTTTAAACAGCATGTGAACATTCCAACACGTGGAAATAACACGCTGGACCGTGTTTACACCAACGTAAAAGACGCATACAGAGCCTACCCCCGCCCCCACCTGGGGCTCTCCGACCACATCTCCGTCATGCTGGTGCCTGCTTACCATCCCCGGCTGCGACGCTCCAGACCCAGACAGAGGACCATCACTGTGTGGCCCAGTGACGCCGACGCC
>JAVLVB010000802.1:1266784-1289618 GCA_032876305.1 Orestias chungarensis | reverse complement strand
GGGAGGCTGCTGAGTGTGAGGGGGAGCTGGACCTGGAGGACTACACATCTGCTGTTCTGGGGTACATCAGCAAGTGTGTGGAGGATGTCACCACCACCAAGACTGTGACTTGCTACCCGAACCAGAAACCCTGGCTGAATGCAGAGGCACGTTCTCTGCTGAAAGCCAGGGATGCTGCGTTTAGGTCTGGTGACTCACAGGAGCTCAGGAGGGCAAGAAGAGAGCTGACTGCAGGAGTTAAGAGGGCAAAAGCTGCATATGCTCAGAAAATCCAGGGACACTTTTCCTCCCAGGATCCACAGAGCATGTGGAAGGGCATCAAGTGCATTACAGACTATAAACCTAAAGCTGCACAATGCCCCAAAGACCCCTCCCTGCCTGAGGCTCTCAACCAATTTTACACACGGTTTCACAACCGTGACACCCTCCCATGCACCAGAATCACGACTTCACCAGGAGAAGAGCCCATCAGTGTGACTCCAGCAGAAGTAAGGAGGACGCTAAGGAGAATCAACCCCCGGAAAGCTGCTGGCCCAGACAACATCCCCGGACGGGTGCTGAGAGAGTGCGTGGACCAGCTCTCAGACGTGCTGGCGGACATCTTCAATGCCTCCCTCATCCAGAAAGCTGTCCCCACTTGCATGAAGACCGCCACCATCATCCCGGTCCCCAAGAGCTCCGCAGTGACAGGTCTGAAGGACTATCGGCCAGTAGCCCTCACACCGATAGTCACAAAGTGCCTCGAGAGACTGGTTCAGACCCACATCAAAGCCACCATCAATGTCACTGTGGATCCACATCAGTATGCATATAGGAAAAATCGATCCACAGAGGACGCCATTTCCTACGTGGTACACACTGCCCTCACCCACCTGGAGCAGAAGGACTCCTACGTCCGTATGCTCTTTGTGGACTTCACATCTGCCTTCAACACCATGATTCCTCAGACTCTGATTAACAAACTCTCCTCACTTGGACTGAATTCTTACCTCTGCAACATGGTCCTGGACTTCCTGACCAACAGGCCGCAGTCTGTGAAGATTCACAACATCTCCTCCCCCAGCATCACCCTCAGCACTGGCTCCCCTCAGGGCTGTTTGCTGAGCCCCCTCCTGTTCACACTGCTCACATATGACTGCTCGCCTATCCATCCAGGCTGTCATATTGTGAAGTTTGCAGACGACACAGCAGTGGTTGGATGCATCACAAACCGTGATGAGTCCAGCTACAGGCAGGAGGTGGAACACCTGGAGGGTTGGTGCAGAGATAACAACCTCTGCATTAATGTAAAGAAGACCAAGGAGATGATTGTGGACTTCAGAAGGGGCAAGCTTGCCCACCTCCCCCTGCACATGGGAGGATCTGCGGTGGAAGTGGTCAACAGCTGCAGGTACTTGGGTGTACACCTGAGCGACAACCTCACCTGGAGCAACAACACTTCCATTCTGGTCAGGAAGGCACACCAGCGGCTCTACTTCCTCAGGAGGCTGAGAAGAGCTGGACTCGGGAGCTCAGTTCTCACTTCCTTCTACAGATGTGTGGTGGAGAGTGTCTTGTGCTCCAGCATCAACGTGTGGCATGGAAGCTGCTCTGCTGCAGACAGGAAAGCTCTTCAGAGGGTGGTGAAGGCTGCACAGAGGACTGACATTTACAACTCCAGATGCAGGAAGAGGGCCTCCGGCATCAGGAAGGACCCCACACACCCAACACACTCACTTTTTGTCACGCTCCCCTCAGGCAGGAGGCTGCGGAGCATCAAGTGTAAAACAACAAGACTGAAAAACAGCTTCTTTCCTGAACCTGTGAGACTCTCAAACACACGCAAGGACAATTACAAATGAAAAAAAAAACTTTCTCATTTATCCGTCACTGTTAACTTTAATATCACACTTTAAAATGTCACTTTAATATGTCACTTTAATATGTCACTTTATTAACCATCCATGCTGCTACAGCAAATTTTGCACTCCGAATTTTCATTGCTGCTATGTTAGAAGTCCCATATTGTAGATTTTGTGCAGACAAAATCCTTTCCTCTTATATTTCTTTATATTTTAATATATTATTTTTATTTTGTAGCTATTTTAAAATTGCTCTCAGGGTGTAAACTGGACCGTGGGATTAGAATTTCGTCCCACCTCATGTACCACATGTGATGTGATGACAAATAAAATGCCTTGATTCCTTGATTGAATCCATTCATAAGATGCCGACTCACTTGACTCAGTTTGACTTCTTCATACAGTCCTGTCAGTTGCATAATCTCTATCCACAATATTGTCTGCTCAACAGCTGACGTATGGATGCCTCAAGACATTACCCTGTCAATTTGCCCGCACAGGTTGTCGTGGCCTCCCACCTCTGTTCTTCTCATCTCCAGTCCTGTTCTCATAGTCTTCGTTCTTCCTGTTCCCTAGACCCTGATACTTCTGTGGTAGCTGCTCTGAGTGGTGACTGTTCAGACGGTTGACGATCATGTTCTTAGAGACCATAAGTCCATCAGCCTCCCTAGATGTCTTTGTGAGATTAATTACCACAAACCAGATGAGGCTTTTATATCCACAATGTCTGTTAATTTCATGATTCAAGGTTATTAGAGAGATAACCTTGGGAATGGCTTGTAGTACTTTGGGGATTACTGGAACAGCGTTACATGTCGGAGGTGTAACTTTCAGTCTGTGTTTAGTTAGGAGTTTATTCACATACTCTTTACATACTCATTTTTGGAAGACATTTGTACTAACAGAAATACCCATATTTTCTTTGAATTGCACAGTTTTAGTTGCTTTTTATCATAATATATTACCTTTCTTTGTTTTTTGCTTGGTCTGAAGAATTACTCGTGTTTAGCAGAGTTTTTTATCATTATAATGAAAATGTTGCTAAAGTATGTATAATAGCTTACCCTGCAATTGGTGATTATCAGTGTCCTCTACTGGTTGGCTATAAATGTGACAGGAAACTGGATATTCTCCACAGTCTGTTCTGCTTTCTGCTCTTGTAAGTCAAAATGTTATAAAGTATTCTGAAGTATGTAGCAAAACTGGACATGTTACATATGTATGTTTTGTTTTGTATGTGCTACTCACAAGATATGAAATTCAATGCTAGTTTTTCCAGAGACATCCATTTCAGTGGAAGAATTAACCAAATTCCGCTGTGCTGTGAAACGCAAATTTGTATGAAATTTATTGTGCTACACTAATTGTTTGAGTTAAGGGAGTTACTTTGCAATTTCATTTATTGTATTACACAATGATTGTTGGTCGCATGACAAGGCAATATGACCTAATATATTTTTATGAACCACTAGAAAAGCCGTATTTAATCACTCATTTTGACTGCTTCCTGCATTTCCATTCCATCCATCCATCCATTGTCCACCGCTTATTCAGGGTCGGGTCACGGGGGCAACAGACTAAGCAGGGAGACCCAGACTTCCCTCTCCCTAGCCACTTGGGCCAGCTCATCCAGGGGAATCTCATGGCGTTCCTAGGCCAGCCGAGAAACATAGTCCCTCCCTCTGGGCCCCCTCCCGGTGGGACGTGCCCAGAAAACCTCACCAGGGAGGCGTCCAGGAGGCATTCCAACCAGATGCCTGAACTACATCAACTGGCTCCTCTCAACGTGGAGAAGCAGTGGACGTGTGGTGGACGTAGGGAAAACTAAATACTTCCTGCATTTAATTTTCTAATCTCTTTTTAAACAAAGAAGAAAATAGAGAATGCTACAGTAAGTTGAAACAGGGGTATGAAAGATTGTATGAAATTTATTTTGAAGCATTAATGTTAGAATCACTATACAATCAGAGGTTAGAATGAATATTGTTCAAAACCATGATAAGAAATCTACATAGTCTGTTTTGCTCTCTGCTGTGAGTTGTCCATAATTCTATTATTTTGTGCAGCAAAGTTGTATTTCATCCAACCCATTGGCCTCTGAGAGTGTTTAAGGCATTACAGGACAGGAAAGAACTAAAATGGGTCCCTGAGGAACTTCATATACTAAAAGAAAATTGAGGGAACACTGGTGGACACTGTGTGTCTGACTGGAGAAATAAGAGTTTACTCATATAAACCTGTATAAATAGTAAAACAAATTAAAATTAAAAATAAATCTTAAGGGGTCAATAAGAAAAAAGTCTATTTTGTAAAAAAAATTCCATTTAATAAAACACTCTTTATGCGTCTCACAGAGCCAAACAGAAAGGCCCTGAAAATATGATGGCTCTGGCTCAGAGTTTGTTGGACTTTATCCCTTTAGTTCCCCGCCACCCAGTTACACATCAACCAAGGGTGGATTCATGGTGATTTTCCCGTTTAAACACAAGGAAAATGGAGAAAGCCTTGGAAATAGGCTCTATTCTTTAGCAGCTTAACATTCAGTGCATGCAGCCACTCAAAAAAGAGAGCAAGGGGTTCTGAAGGTTTGCTTTGGGTTACAGAATGAAACAGCTTCAGTGTGTGTATTTATATATAGTGATATAAATGTTCAGGTTGCCCTGTAATAATTAGATAGAGGATGGTTCAGTAAGTTTAATAATATTTTCCAAATCAATTTAGCATGGCTAGAAATGAAGCTGACAGCGAGACAGACAATAAGTCATGCAAAACTCATTAGGCGTTCCCTTTGTGAGTGTGCATCTTTAGTAGTTATTCCATTTAACAATAATGCAGATTACGTGATAAAAGCTTATTAAAATTCAAAGTTCACTGTGGCCGTGGAAATTAATTTGAGGCAGCGAGGCTTCTGTAACATTTAGGTATGCTAGACTTACCTAATTACATGACAAAGTGAATGAATCCTGTGGATAAACTAATATGTAATTGCAGAACTGGATCTGTTCCTTTTTTTCTTTTAGATTATACTCAAAGGAAAATCAACTTTTAAAGACTAAGTTAATATAGCTATGGCAACAAAGCCAAGTTTTGCTTCAAATTTCGGGATGGTAATATCTGTGTTGTAAATGCTAATTATTTTTCAGGGATGGGTTAGTGTGTATAGGCCTAGATAGTTATGAAACCTGCCTATACTGATGCATTATTGTTTTATCTGTTAGGTGGCTTTTCAGGCCACAAAACCTTCAAAAAATAACTGACTGCTAAGCGACCTTTGTCATAGGCTACATGTCCATCACTACTTTCATATATCATGTCACTGCTGCGGACCAGGGAATAAACAAGCATTCCTCTGTCGCTTATTAAAGGAACCTTACTGTACTACAATATTGAAGCAGTGTGGAGATTTTTGGAAAAAACAAGAACAAGTAAAGACATTTCATGGATAGATTACCAAGATGATTTTTATAATACATAATTCCAAATATTTCATTTTTGTTTCAGGCCTAAATTAGTAACTTGAATTGTGTCATAGATCCAGATAATTTTACTGGCATAAACCCTTTTTAATGTATCTAACATAACACCTTGTAATGCGTTTTTTCTCCCCTCTATTCTATATCCTTCTCTGTCCTTGTTCTGAGCCATGTTTAGCTGTTTATTTAGATAGTAAAGTATTTAACGAATCATTTTTACTGTTGGATTGACAAGTATATAAATTACCCTACAGGCCATAATTGAAAAAAACTGAAGAACAAGAACAAAGTATTTATAAAACTTATGGTTTACTACATTATATTCAAAACAAAAATCACCTTTACTAATTAAGTCAAAATCAAATCAATTTACAAGCATTGTGTGCAGTAGAGCTTTAGAACCAAGCTTAAAGAGACAACCTAGTTTTAGGAAGGAAATTGACAAGAACTTACACATTTTTTACCTGACTGAAATTGGGATGTTATACATTAGTTGTCACAAAGCTCTGAAATATTCTTTGTCACCTCCTAGCTGCCTTTATCATTACCTATGATAAGACTAAATGGATTAGCTATGTTTGCTCATCACATTTTACCTATAAAACCTTTGTTTGAAACATTCTCAATGTAATCTTTGAGACTTTGCAGCTGAAACAACTGAATGCTCGAAATCAGTTCTACTTGTCTTTTTTCATATTTTATTTTGTTGTCCATCCCTTCTTTTAAAAAAAAAAACACGACAAACTTTTCACCCCTCTTTTTTGAGAACCATATAGTGTAATTGGTTGTGGGCCTTGTTATAAATTCCCTTTGAATACTGAACTTACCGAAGCATTTTTTATACTCCTTTCCAGATCAATAGATTTTAATAAATTTGCTATCACTAAGCTTGAGCCTTAGGCCGTTAGAGGACAAACTGACCACTTTTCTTCACTCCCACACTTTTTTGTTGGACTACTCTCCAGTTTGCATTATTTGCTGTCATTTCAACTGTTACCTTTATCTGTTGTCTCAGAGTATTTTCTCTAAAAACCACAGCTGGTCATGTCAAATGTCTGCTGGTGCTGGGCTATGTTCTGCTGAAAGTTTTTTTTTATTGTAAAAGGGAGTTTTGACTTTCTATTGTCAATGTATGCATGAGGGATTACTGTCAAGTCAACAACATACGCCAGGTGGTAATCGTATGTTTCTGCATGCTGATCCAGCAAGAGAAAATGTGCAAGTTGATCACTCAATGCAATGTATTATGTTTCCTTGGAAGACAAATTTTATACTGATTGGAAACTTTAATTAAGCTGAATGCACTTGTTTGATACTTTGTATCAGTTGGCTTGGATTGAATTAATTTGTCTCATAACTGCTTTGAGATTACTTTCCTTGTAAATTGTCATAATATAAACACATTAAATTTAACTCCTGTGATTTTAGAAAATAATAAACTTCATTTTTAGAAAGACAAATCAAATGTTTAAACCTGCTGCACATGATAGATGCGTTTATACCATTATACTATTAGTGCTTTTTACTTTGTAAATCAAAAAACTAAGATTTAGCCAACAAAAAAATTTTAAACATATATGACTCAAATCTTAATATACCAGGGACAGGGTTAATGGAGTTTGTGAAAGACTGAAACACTGCAGGGAAAGGTGTTTCAAAAAGTCATACTTATCTATGGAAGGTGAAGGGTGACAAAATTAAATAAAATATATGGAAATACAAAAATACATATATCATGAAATAAATAAATACATAAAAAATATATTATGAAATAAATGAATATATTGTTAAATAAAATAAATGTGGCATTAAATAAATAAATAATTTATAAAATGCATACCTGCAGATGTACCATTGATTAATGAAATGTGTCATTAAATCATGAAATACATCGATCAGTAAAATAAATACATACTGAAATTCTTAAATATGTTAAATATATTATTTTATAGTTAAATTGTAAAATTATGATATTCATATTTCCACTTATTATTTCATGGTTTATTTATTTATGTCATGAAATAATGAATCATGAAATTACAACCCAAATGCTTCTGAATATGCATTCTAGCTGTTCTCAGCTCATTATGTTGGGTGGCTGTATGGAGCAGTTAATCAGATGTCAGGATCTGTGGAAAAGCCATGCAAGTCCCGCCCACTGACAGGAACGCTGGCACAGGACTCATGAAATAAATAAATACACCATGAAATAATTCTATCTATTTTGAAATAATAATATAAATGTATTATTTAAATACCATATTTAAGAATTCCAGGATGTAATTAATTATTCATTGATGTATTTCATGATTTAATTACACATTTAATTAATTAATTAATGGTACATCTGTAGGTAGGTATTTCATTATATATTTATTTATTTAGTGCCACGTTTATTCATTTAATATTATATTTATTTATTTATTTATATAATTATTTCTTTCATGATTTATGAAATTAAATATTTATTTATACATTTCTATATATATTTATGTAATTTTGTCACCCTTCATACTGAGTGACATATGACTGTCTTTATGTTGAAACACTGATGGTGCAAAGACATTTCAAGCACAACTTAATGTGACAAATAATTTGTCTCAATTTGTTCAAGAGTTTTCTGAACCACAAGCATGTATTTAAATAAGTCTATCACATCCCACATAGTAACTGATGAAAGAGCAGTTGGCCTCTAATTGTCAAGCACCATGTTGCAGGTGTAATGCTGGATCTTCAAATACAATAGGACATTGATAAAGACAAATCATATTAAAGACAATAAACATTTCAAAATGTAAGTTAAGACACAACCTTTCAGATATCAGTGAATTTCAATGTCTCTTCAGAATCTGTAAGCAAACTGAATCTTTTTCTTTTTTTTACGAGTTTCCTTTAAGATAGTAATTTGTCTTCGGATTAACTTAAAATGCAAATTAAAGTGCAGAGTAGTTATGCCTTCTGATCCTCCCCTATGAGTAGAAAAGAGGATCTTGCTTATGTACTTATACACATATCCAACTTTGGACACCTCCACACTGTTGCCTGCTATTTGTGTGGGAGGTCTGTTTTCATCTTAGTTAATAACGATCTCACTTAAATCATGTGTACCCTCTTGAGAACACATTTAAGACTTTCATATTCTGTCTGTGATTTCAGCATAGCTGGGGTATTCTTGGACCATAAGTCTTCCTGAGCTACTGAATAAAGGCTAAGGAGCTGAAAGCCCCTCATGCGATGCCAGCTCCGCTAACTGTACATCTCTCCATTAGCTATGTCAGCCTGTCCCAAATCTGATCACAGCCACTCTTACACACAAAGGCACGGAGACACACAGCCATGTAAGCAAATTATAGTTAGACTAACAAACAGTTGAAGGTTGCAGATGGGCCACAAAATATAGCTTTGCTTTGCAAACAAGCTGAGGAGAACAACATCAAGCCAAAACATCTCATTAAATGCTATTAGCCTGTCATTTCATCTAAGTGAATCTCTGTTTTATTCCTCTCATGTGCTAACAGCATTGGGGTCACAGTTAAGGCTGAGCAAAATACGACAAGTCCATGAAGCAGGGGAACTTGCCCTAATGGCGCTTCTGGAGCTGACATGGAGGATAATGTGTTGTCAGCGATCAGAGAGCAAGATTTCAATCTAATTACACATAGGGAAAACGATGTAATTGATGTTGGTGGTGTGTTTGTGCAGCTGAAACCACATATCTCACCGTTTGAAAGTGTATAAATCAAAGTATTAAACAAATCCAGGTCATGTTTCATAGAATTGACTGCAAAGTACCAATAAAGGTAATTTGCTAATGTCACATTTGATGAATGTAAATATTTGAAAATAAAGCTGTTATAGCAAGTATCCAAACTAAGGCAACTACAAGGTTAAAGAAAAGATTAGATAACCCCTTTAAATGTTTCAAATTGTGTTATGATACCACCACCAAATACAATGTAGTTTCAAAAGATTTTATACAACAGACCAACAAACAGTAACTTATACTGGCGACGTGGAAAGGACAGTAACATTCTTAGTTGCACTGCTCAAACCCAACCAGAGTAGGTGGAAATAATAAACCAATTTTATCAGTGTTGTCACATTTTGTCAACTGAATTTAGGTTTGGACTTTGAACGGGGAACCCACCTAAAGTAGTTTTTCTTTGATCTTAACCATTTCCTGGTCGTTCTGTGTATTTAAAGGATGTTGGCTAAAAGCAAAACATCTGTTCCAGACTCTAATCTTTTCCAGTCACAGCTAGATTTTATTGCAGCATTTAGTTACACCCATCCAGTGTGAGCCCCCTCAACTTTTACATTTCACCAAAAATTAAAAGTAAAGATGGGATATTTTGTCCTTGTCTGTTTGGCACAATGCATATCTCTCTTTGTGTGTGTTTGTGCTACGGTGAAAGTAAACATGTCAATGTTATTTTTAGTCAAGAGTGGAAAAGGCTACATAACACTAATCTATCTATCAATGCAGATTTGACTCTAGTCATATTATCCTACAATGCCTTACAAAACAACTCTCCCCGTTGCAAATAGATTTTTTTATTGCTTTTTTAAGCAAAACTTAAGTTAGTAAGTTAGATGTTTAGAAATCAAAGACATTAAGATTATGATATTAGTTATTAAGACCAACCTGAAGAAAAAAACAATACATTTCATCTCAAACCTTAAATTTGTGCCATTTTTTACTTTAAGGTAAGCACAAATTATGTTTGGCATTTTACAAAAATGTTGTCACATCGAGCTGATAAATAATGGGTTGGACAATGAAAATAATACCTGGTTTTAGATCCCAATAATTTATTAGTCTGCTGTAGTGCCTCCTTTTGCAGCAAATACAGCATCAATTCGTCTTGGGAATGACATATACAAGTCCTGCACAGTGGTCAGATGGATTTCAAGCCATTCTTCTTACAAGATAGTTGCCAGGTGGAGGAAAATGTTCCCTGACTCGCTCATCCATAACACCCCAAAGTGGCTTAATAATATTTAGATCTAGTGACTGTGCAGGAGATGGGAGATGTTCGACTTCATTTTCATGTTCATCAAAACAATTTTTCACCAGACTTGCTGTGTGTATTGGTGCATTGTCACCTGATACACGGTGCCGCCTTCAGGATACAATGTTTGAACCATAGTCCTCCTGAATGTTTCAAAAGTCCTTTGCAGTGAGGCGCCCATCTAGCACAAGTATTGGGCCAAGGAAGTTCCATGATATGGCAGCCCAAATCATTACTTATCCACCTCCATGCTCTACTCTGGGCATGCAACAGTCTGGGTGGTAGGGTTCTCTGGGGCTTCTCCACACCGTAACTCTTCAGGATGTGGGGAAAACAGTAGAGGTGGACTCATCAGAGAACAATAGATGTTTCACATTGTCCACAGCCCAAGATTTGCGCTCCTTGCACCATTGAAACCAACATTAGGCATTGCCACGAATGACCAAAGTTTTGTCTATGGCAGCCCGGCTGTGTATATAGACCCTGTGAAGGTTCCAACGTACAGTTCTGCTGGAAAAAGGAGAGCTAAGGTGCACAGTTAATTCTGCCATGATTTGTGCCACCTTGGTTTTTTGTTTTGTAATACCTAGGTTATGTTTAAGGGAGGAAAGAAGGCATCATACTCGTCAGGATGGTCAAAACTTACAACCACACTGGTACTGAGAATTCCACAGTGTCGTCCTCTAATAAACACACTCTTCACCAACCTTACAAAGCCCGGTTGAACGGCTGCTATATAATCAAACAAGAATATGAGCAGAGTCCAAACAACCCTTAACGTTCCAAAAAGTTAGGGACCCATGTATTGATCTGTAGCACGTTTTCCCCCACACTCAGTGGCGCATACTTTTGACATAATAAGCGATACTCAAGTATTTTAAAGAGACACTACACAATTAAGGCTTTTACATATTCCCCCCTGGTCAAAAAAAAGGCTGCCTTCAGCCAAACACAGTAAAGGCACAGTCGATACTTAATAAGCCGCCATACATGGATAAGCTATTAAAAGTAAACTGGGAATATACAGCACAATAGTGAAAAACTGGCATACAAGACAGTTTCCAACAAAGGGAATGTCTACTTGGACAAATACTTCAAGACGAAAATAAACTCAGGGTATTCAGGACAATTACAAAATAAAATTCCTGTTTCGTACTTTTTTAGAATGCCAGAACAATTAGCATAATAGGGGAGAAACATTTTAACATGACTGGTTTAAAACTTAGGCAACAGTCATATAGCACCAATGAACACAGAGAAACAAAATGCTAATAAGGTCATTTCAAGTCAAACATGGAAGTATGAAAAGGGTTAGTCCACCTATTGACTGACCAGTCAGTGGTGACCCTCGGAACATGTCTTGGTCTAAGGTTATAAGAAACACTAACAGTACACCCATCATTAGCAGGGGGCAAACTGTTAACATCTGTCTCCAAAGCAGTATCAGTGTCTTGAATAGAGCTTTGGTCCAAAAAGGGTGGAACAGTGTCAGCATAGACAAAGTCAGTTTCAGCTGGGACGTCACCAGAGACAATAGCAGTGTCGACAACATCACAGTCAGGCTTAGGGTCCAAAAGAGCAGGGGCAAAACTGCTGCCTGCCAAACTGAAATCCAAATCTGCAGAAGCATTTTGCTTCACGTGTTTGTCAGATGAAGCTGTAGCCCAGGTGTAGAATGGTTGAAGGTTTGGAACCTGAAAAACTCCAGCTGTCTCTCCAGTGTCTGCTTTGGTAAGAAGTCTCAGGATCATCCATTTCTTCCCAGGATGACTAAGTGATGAGGTCCAAGGGAGTGTCCAACTCCCGTCCATAGAGCATCACTGATGGGCTCAAACCTGTACTCTCTCGAGGTGCAGTACGCAGTGCAAAACAGATCTGGGGAAGATATTTGTCCCAGGAAGTGTGCTTATCCTTAATATATGCTTGAATGGCCGTTTTAAGGTGCAATTCACACATTCAGTTGAATTAATTTGAGAATGGTATGCAGTTGTCAATCTGTGCTCAGTTCCAAGGGTTGATGTAATATGCTCAAACAGTTCACAGGTGAAAGGTGTTCCCCTGTCTCAAATAAGGTAGGATGGAGAACCATGTCGGGCAAATATGTCGGTGATGAACTTATTAGCAACAACCTGAGCTGTTTCTTCCCTCACAGGGCTCATTTCAATCCATTTGGAGAAATAGTCAACAAAAATAAGGATATATGCATTTTCCATTTGTGTGCGGGGTAGTGGGCCAATGTAGTCCACACCCGTGTACTCCCATGGTGTCTGTGGTTGGATTGGAACCATAAGACCTGTTGGTTTTCTTTGGGTTGGCTTTTTGGCTTGGCATGAACAACATGACACCCTATATTTCTTTACATCAGAGTTCATGTTTGGACAGAAGAATCTGAGACTCAAGCGAGCCAGAGTTTTTGCAATACCCGGATGAGTCGAGTGGTGTTCACAATGACCACAGGAGCATCCCATGGTTAAAATGCAGGTTCAATGATGTTTCGGTTTCATTTGGACTTGTTCTTCAATTATTTGCTTTTTAGCTGGGGAGGTGCAGTAAGGTGGCAGGTTAACCGGCTTTGCATGTTCCAAGATGATTGTGAAGCTCCATCTTTGACGTGATTGAGCATAGCCGGTGAATTTGGGACTGAAACAGACAATGAGGGCAGAGTTACTGACTGGGGGGGTAAGTTGGCCCTGTGAAAAACTCTCCCCCCATGAAGTTTCGCTGCTTCCTCCCCGCTGGTTTTGTTTCTCTTACCACGTTAGCGCTTTCTGGTTCTAAAGATTGATCTGCAGGTGAAGTTTGAGGGTGCTCTCTGGCAGGTCTTGTAGAATGTCAAGCTCCATGAAACTCAGTGGAAGAGTTCGGGCATGAGCGGGATATAACACCAGGCATGGGGCATGTAAAACAGTAGGATCCAACATCAGTTCTATTTTTCATCTCTTGATGGTTGTACCAGGCTGGTGCTGAGAACAGAATGTAGCTCATGGGCATGCAGCACCAAATCAATTACTGACCTGACAGGTGTACTTCTCTACTGCATGTTTACAGATAAGTTCAATCTGCTCCTGCTCAGACGGAGGGTTCCTTAGTCTTTTGAACTCACTGAGCATATGGGCTGTAAACGTTGGGAGAGGTTCTTCGGTCCAAGATGCCTCTGATAATGTGCTCTTGGTTGTCAGCAGGTTAGAACACAGTTCCGAAAAGTTCACAAAATTCAGTCCAAGTAGATACGTGAGAGCTGAGAACACTAAACCACTTCCTTGGTCTGTGTGTCTGTTAAGTCGAAAGAGGTCTTGTAAGCATTGACAGACTGCAGCCGTTCCTCTGGGTGAAGACCACCATCATTAGTGAACACAGTTGGTTCTAATTTTGCTTGGTGCAAAGCAGCAGAGACGAATCTGGTAGTATAAAATAACTCCAGCGAATCCGAATGGGTCTGAGACAGAGCCCTTGTGGACTGAGTGTGGTCAGGTGCTGAATATTTTTTTGGACACAATCCAGGTTAGCACTTGAACAACCCTTTCAGAAAGCTTCCTCTTCCCTCCACAGTTAATCCTGTTGGATGGGGTTATTCCTTCTTGGTGATATGCTGGCATTACCCTGGATACCGCAGCTCTTGGTTCATCACAAAGACTTGCTGTATTGGTCACAGATGCGTCAGAAAGACGTTTACGAACAATTTGTCCTCTTTTGAACTCTGGTAAGTCACCCAAAATATTGTGTCCATTGCAATATTTTGAGAGAAAACTGGGCTCTTACCCTGCTAGTTTGACCTTCACACTTACTGGTGCAATGTGCAATTAATGAAGCTTGGCCACCAGGCTTCTCCAATTTACCTATGATACAACCCACACTAAAATCACAGGTGTTTCAGTGTCATTGTTGAACCCCTGTATATTACTTAGTATCATGCTACACTACAAAATTAAGGTGCAACTGTGAAAATGTAAGCCAAATGATTTGGAAAGGGGACCAAGCCTTATTTTATAATTCATTTAGCCAATCCATATTTTGAATTTGTTTGGTCTTTACACTACTCCATGCAGAGCTTTTAACCATTAGGTCTTTATGTGTTTGTTAAATATTGATATTAAAGTCAATCTACTCTCACCAAATAAGACTGAGGTATTTTAATTTTGTTTTAATAGGCATACCTATTTAAATCCATTGGCTAAAACAAACAGGTACTTGCAGTGCTTCTATGGCATGACAGACATTATGGCTGTCGTTTTTTATTTGGTTCATGTTAAAATGAATGTGATTTACAAGAACTAAATCAACAGTGACACATTTTTTAAGTTAAATGAATAATGCTCTTTTTAAACATACGGTTTACTGTAGGGTTGAAGGGACACAGCAAAGGCGCTACATGAGGAGTTTAATTATCAGTTTGGTTTTTTTATCACTTGAAATGCATGGAAGAACACCACCCAATGCACAGCATTTTTCACCTGTGCCTTCGTATACTCTGGTTTATAAATCAATGTGAATCACAACGACAGATCACAGCCTTAGTGGAACAAAACAAGTGATCAATATGCCTTAAGGTGTTCGTTAAAGGTCAACTGCTAAAAATATGCATCTTTTGAAATAATTACCACCTGTGATCTTGCCCCTCCTGAAAAATGATTGTTGTCATAGATGCTTGCAGAGCAGGAAACTGTGACACTCAGCATACATAACATTTTAAATGGTTCTACCCATCTATCATGTTTTCCTTATTTTTTGTTGTGTATCTTGGGTATAAGTCTGTATTATTTTATTGGTTCTGTTCTGATGTCTTGTTTTAAGTCATACTATTCTGTAAAGTAGTTTCTAGTTTTGGGAATCAACTATGGATCATTTAATCATTGAAGCTTTTAGGGTTAAACACATACATCTGGGTATGGAGATATAACAATACATGATATTAGACTAATGAGAACCCCATTGCCAAATGCTCTTAAAACACAAAGGAACTGTAGTCATTCAGTCAAATAGACTTTAAAAAAAATACACACATCCATGCCTACATCCAGATGCAGGTTGTTTGGCAATTTGAGGATAATGACAAGAAGAAGCTGAAAACACATGCAAGTTTTAGATTGCAAGATACCTTTCCAGAACGTTTATCCAAAACAGTTGTAAGGTTTTAGAAGTGTCTTCAATATGATTTTGCATCCTATGCAATTTTATTTATGCTACTGATGCAGATCATAAAAAACAAACAAATAAACGGGAAAAATCAACACATTTTAAGGAATCATTTTGTTATTTAGTTCTATTTTCAAAATTGTTCAACCTCATTGAGTGTCGATCTTCAGAGTCACTGCATTTTTGTTCAAATTAGATTTGTTTCCTCCTCTTTTTGAAATGTGTTCTCTATACCCCCTCCTTCCAGTCTGAATACATTATAATTAACCATTTGTTCTCTGTCTTCCCTTAGGATTGCAGGGGGGAGGGTTGTGGCCTCTCAAGTAATCTTTTAGCAATAGGTGGGGTAAAAGATAAACACAGGAGAAGCCACCCACCAAATAACAATGCCTAAGGGCGGTTGAGAGAGACTAATTAATCTAAATTTCATCTTTGTTTGTTTTTTTGCTATGAGAAGGATGGATGAACAGAATTCAGACATGCACATGGGGAACATGCGAACAATCCCTCGCCAGGATTTGAACTGCAACTTTCTGGATTTAAAGCATGTTGGCATAGCAACACTGACATGTTAAGGTGTTTTTTCTTTTTTTGTTTATCCTCACTCACCCTTGGTCAGGATGTCTCATTTCATTAGATGCCATCTTGTTCCACATTGTGCCTCTTGTGCCTCTGTTGTAACAATCATCTTTGAAGTGTTCAGTTTACTAAGATTATTCACCACTTCATACAAAACGGTCACAAAACAGCTCTGCCCTCCAATGCTGTTCCCTCTTCGGTCCCTGCCACTAGCCAAACACATGAAAGTGGAAGCACTACAGAGTTTACAGATTATTATGGGCTTTAGCTGTCAGACAATTGATCGTTCAGATGGCATATGGATTTACCTTTTATAGTAAAACTAAATGTGTTTTGTAAGATATTTTTTTCTTAAGATAATTATTCAAAATGAACACTACTACTACGTCTGATGGTTTGTATCTCAATTTATATGGATTAGATGCCATAGCTGCACCAGGCACAACTAGTAGATGATGCTTGCTGCAAGTTTGTCGTAATGTTAATCATAAATTGTGTGGTGTTTACACACTAAGATCTCTTTAAAGTTGTATTAGTTAAAATGTTTTGTTCAAATCTTCTTTTGCCTTGAGTGTATAAGGACTTACCAAATGTAAAGCAGTGTACCAAAATGTGAAGTTGTTATAATACAACTAAAATAGCCGCATTCAAAGCACAATTAAACATGTGCTCTTAACGATATTGTAAAAGAATTGAAGCCTTTCATGTAGACTCTCATTCTTGATCATTTGTGATCTAATTTTGTCTTTCCCTTTCATTTATTTTACAAGTGTTTTACAAGATTTGTTCTGCGTATTGTACATTGTTCAACCACAATCGCCTCAGAGTGCTTCAGTGAAATCATGAAGGTCGTGACATTCTCATAAAAACTCCTCTTAAGCACATAAATTAAAATCTTTTGAGGCAGAAAAGGTTGAGGAAGGTCTTGTAAGGGTGCACTACCTTCAATATGAAAGACTAAGTGTAAAGAAAAAACATTCTCAAGCATACACTCTATTAGAATAGAGTCCCGCCTGAGATTCCCATTTGATAATCTCCTCTCTAGTATAGTTGTATACCTAAAAACATCACTTCTCCCGGAGTAATAAAATGTTTTGGACCATTGGAGTCGATTAAAAAAGTCGGAGCACAGAGCCAGAACCAGACCAAACAGAGATGCATAAGAAACGTATTTGCCTTAAAGTGATCCAGAAAGATGGCTGCCCTTCCAGGGCTTGTTCAGACTGAGGTCTGTTCTCAATGGAGGCTAATTATCTTTCAGGACTGTCCAAATATGGGACAGGAAATTAAATCATTGTTAATATCCTATGTTCATCTGATAAATCTTTTACTTTAAGAATTGCTCTTTACTAATCACACTATTTGATTATTGTTTTTGAATTAGTAAATGTAATGGTAACCTGAACTGGGTTTTTATCAAACTAGAAGAAATTCTGTTGATCTGGAATAAACTTGTTTTGGTTGGATTATAAGTATAATTGAGGCTCCTGACTTTTTGTTATTTAAGGAAGACTGGTTGTAAATTGGAAACTTAAATCCAGTTTAATCTGGTTTCTTATCAGGCTGCAAATAGAGTGGCAACTTCAAATATCATTCAAATTACTTCAGGGTCTACTTCTATGCATTCGATATTTTAACTTAAAAGGGAGGGGTTGTTATTTTTCTCTCCACCAAATGAGGGAGCAGTTATAAAAATGTCAAACATTAAGAATTAAGAAACTCTTCCGGACATTTACATAAACTTATTTTACCTTATTTTTTAGGTTTAACATACCAGATCGGAGTGATGAAGCAATGGTCAAATTTAAGTTTATTGAGGATTTTCTCTAACAAATATAATAACAGGTTTAAATACTAGAGTCTAATCAGAAACTTACCTTTTGTCAAATGTTTCTGAATACATTGGACAGGTCTACAGTCCAGCTTGGATATTTGACTGCTTTTAGTGGATAACTGTGAAGTTTGTATTGAGTAGCTGTTATATGTGGCATAGACTGGCAAGTCAGACGTTTGATAAAATGTTTTTGGGATATTTTGCTGGAATACCAACCTTTGTCTGTGCTTCTCCCATCAAACAGCTGATTTTAAGGGAAATTGTAAAACTTACAGGTCTGTGAATTGCACAATTGCCACTGGTATAAAACAGACCCACAGCATGATGCTGCCACCATCTTGATAGTCGATTTACTATTCCTATATTTTAAAATCTCGCTATGAATCCCATAAAAGTTTTTGCAAACGTGGCCAAATAGATTATTCATGTCAAACTATTCTCCTGGGGTTTATTTGGCCTATGTATTTCGCAATGTGGAAATTGATGTCAAGATTAAGGTTGTTTGTAATTGAATGTGCTCTTCTTTCATGCTTTGCACACTCTCTGCCCATGCAGATATGAAACTTGGCTTGCTCTAAATAGAGACAGAAGTTTATCAGCGATTTCTAAATAAACCCTAGAACCTTGTGTGGTTTGGAAAAAAAAAATTAAAAAAAATTAAAAAGATTAACATTGCGCTTCTGGGAGAGCCCAGACCTTAACCCTAAGCAACACATTTAAACTTGTGAACTTAATTCTTGATGTGAAATACTAATCCTTGGCTATATGCTGAATTTTTTCCACGCCAAACGAGTAAGCTTCACTGCAGAATATGAACCCAAACATGTATTGGACATTATTTAATTAAAATATCATAGATGTTATTGAGCCACATAAATGCTATGTGTCTCTGCACACATGCCATTGGTTATACTTTTAGACAATTTTTTTGGTGTTTGTTTAAATGGCCCTTTCCAGAATGAACTACTTTTCAAACTTGTAAAACCATTGTATTGAATACATACAAAAACAGAACAAACACAATTGCTTAGAGAATTAAAGCTTGAGACTGAGCTGAAGATATGATAGAGACGGTTGCTGGCTAAGACAGACTGGGCTCCAAGGGAGCTTGTGAGAAGGAACTGGGTGGGCTGGGTTTAGAGTAGGCAGCCAAGAGACGCATGGACCAAGCAGTGTCGGGAGTAAGCATCCAGGCGGAGTTATGCGCACATAGGAGTGTTGGGGAAAGCAAAGTTAATTATATATAAGACATTTTTGAAAATACGAAAAATTGACCACTGGGTTTAAAAACTGAATCCCGCAGCGAATGCTGAAATAAACTGCAAGTGGGTGGATAAGAAGTACTGTTGTTTTTGCCAACAGTGCTTTCTAAACTTGTGGTATCAAGTGTCTGTGCAAAAAGAAAAACATATAGGGCAATTGGCAAGGGGGCATCGAAACATTCAACATTATTTTTCTAAGGCTGCAATCAAGTTTTATTCAGAATTAATGTGATTGAGCAACAAACATTTTTACACAACTATGAAATGTGTACATATATGTAAACAAATTGTGTATTTGTATTTACTTTCATTAAGTCAGTCAGATGTTTATAATAACAATCCTGCTTATTTGTTTTGGCTATCTTTTCTAAGGCATCAAATTTCTACCTCATTATTCTAGACCAGTCAGATGGTTAATAAAGAAGTAGTTCAGAGTGCAAAATGTTGGCTTCTCTCACTCACACAATACTGCATGTGGTATTTTCCTGGCACTATAGCTTTAAGATATGACCGTTATTAAATATAATTTTACATCACTATTATTGTCAATCACACTGACATTTACACAAGTTTGGGAAAAACACGATATAACATTCTGGAGGATATCCTGGTGGAGTTACATCAGAGTGAGTTGGGTTTTAATTAAACCTCCAAACACAGCAGCTATCGATAAAGTTTTCACAACTTAATGCCCTGTGAGTGGCTGCCGGGAATTGGAAGAGATTTGTGGGGGTTATTTATACCCTGGGGCAGAGTTAATCTACCATGATGCTTGTAGATTTCTAATCAAACATACAGAGATTGTAAACACCACAAAATAATCTACCCAACTTTTGTGGTGATGAGTGAAAAAACTTCGGGTTTAAACACTGAAAGATTGCTTATTTGTACATTTAATGTGTAGGAAAATATTACTAAGACCTTTAAAATACGGGACCCTTATTAAGTACCTGAACAAAAAACTTGACCGGACTAAGAACAGCAATGCTCAAAACGAAGGGTCAGAGCAGATGCTACCTGCTGAGGTATGATCTTTCGAAGTGCAGGAGGCTCTCCTAAAAACTTTTTTATTTTAGTGGCGTCAGTCATCTTCTATGGCATAGTTTGCTTGAACAGCTATTTATATTCAGGTGGTTAGATAAGTTAATCTGGAAGGTCCGCTCTGTTCAAGAATACTGCCTTAGCAAAGCGCAGATGGGAGACAGAAAAACAGTCTATCCCATCCTTAAAATTTTAATATCCCATTCAAATAGCCTGAGTGACTTGAAATAACATTTTTCAAATGATTTTATTAGTCATGGGGAAAAAAAGCTATTCAAACTTGGACATACGGGGGTTGGACAATGAAACTAAAAAAACTGGTTTTAGACCACAACAATTTATTAGTATAGTGTAGAGCCTCCTTTTGCGGCCAATACAGTGTCAGTGTCTTGGGAATGACATGCAGGTCCTGCACAGAGGTCAGATGGATTTTAAGCCGTTCTTTTTGCAGGATAGTGGCCAGGTCACGACGTGATGCTGGTGGAGGACAAATTTTCCTGAATCGCTCGTCCAGAACATCCCAAAGTGGCTCAATAATATTTAGATCTGCTGACAGTGTAGGCCATTGGAGATGTTTGACTTCACTTTCATGTTCATCAAACTAATCTTTCACCAGTCTTGCTGTGTGTATTAAATGTAGACTCTAAAAGCAGAATGGGAGGCAGATCTTTTAGTTATCAGGCTCCTCTACTGTGGAACCAGCTTTCAGGTTTAGTCTGTGAGGCAGACACCCTGTCTAGTTCCAAATCTAGGCTTGAAACCTTCCTTTTTGATAAAGTTTATAGTTAGGAAGAAGTAGAGAAGACAGGCTAATCCGGTTGGGGGAGGAACTCAGTCTTGACAAACGGTTCTCCTTTGCTCTACCTTCGTCATGTCTCACTCTATAGGGTTATTTAAGTTTTTCTATAGTTATGCTGCTATAGGCTTAGACTGCTGGAGGACAATCTGACCACTTCTCTCTCTGCTACTTTCTTCCTTTGTCCAATCTGCTTAGTTACCGTTATAACCTTGTTAACCTTTTGTTTTCTCTTAGTGTTCTTCTCTCCATAGTTACCACACCTGGTCTGGCGTTCTGTTAGCTGAGAACATGGGCTGAGATGCATCCAGTGACGATCTACACCTGCTGCTATAAACTGTTTTTTTTCAGTATCCTGAGCATCTAATTAAGTTTTCTGTCTCTTCAAACCCCCAGTCGGCCGTGGCAGACGGCTGCTTGTACTGAGCCTGGTTCTGCTGGAGGTTTCTTCCTGTTAAAGGGGAGTTTTTCCTCTCCACTGTCGCTACATGCATGCTCAGTATGAGGGTTTGCTGTAAAGTCAACGACAACACTAGCCATTGTTTTGGTCTGCTGATTCCAGAGGAGTGAATGCTGCAAGTCAATGACTCAATGCAATCTGCTGGGGTTCCTCAGATTGGAAACTTTTTCAAATTAATTTGTTTATGATGTATCTTTGATTTTAATAGATATCTTGTAAAGTGCCTTGAGACGACATCTGTTGTAAATTGGCGCTATATAAATAAACTGATTCTTGATTCTTGTGTTGGTGCATTGTCACCTGATAAACAACACCGCCTTCAGGATACAATCTTTGAACCATTAGATGCACATGGTCCTCCAGAATGGTTCGATAGTCCTTGGCAGGGATGTGCACATCTAGCACAAGTATTGGATCAAGGACATGACATGATAAGCCAGCCCAAACTATCACTGATCCACCGCCTTGTTTCACTCTGGGCATGCAACAGTCTGGGTGGTACGCTTCCTTGGGGCTTCTCCACACTGTAACTGTCCCGCATGTGGGGAAAACTCATCAGAGAACAATAGATGTTTCACATTGACCTTCACACTCTGCTCTTACTGGTGCAATGTAAAATTTAATGAAGACCACCAGGCTGGTTTAATTTACCCATTAAAACTCCCCCAGTAAAATGACAGGTGTTTCAGTTTCATTGTCCAACACTTATATTTGCCCCGCTTATCAAATTATTACGGTAATTAATTGCAGCCATGAACAGTTTTTATAGAGTTAAAACTTCACTCACCATATTCACGCCTAAATATAAACAGTCATGGACAAATAAGATGTCACTTAAACAGAACCTGTCCCTCAGCATGAAAAAGGCAAAAAGGTCTCAAATAGCAATATATAATGCCCATTTTTAAAGAACAAATGAAAACAAAGTCATCAGTGAGAGTGATGAAAGGTTTTAGAGACTTAAAAAAAAATGTAAAAACGACTATCCATGGCAAAGTTTAACCAAAATAATATTAAAAAACTATTTTATACATAATGCAGGCCGCCAACTACTTTTTCATGTCGGTAATTAAACGGTGTTGTGCAGAGTATTGGACTTGCAGTCTGATAAAATACTATGTAGTTGCATTAGAAAAGTATTGTATTATGATTCCAAACACTCAGAAAACCAACAAACTGCTAATAATAGGTACATTTAATAGAAGACTAAGGTACTAACTTCAGTAAAAAAAAATAAAATAAATAAATAAATAAATAAAAAAAAAAATATATATATATATATATATATATATATATATATATATATATATATATATATATATATATATATATATATATATACCATACTCACAAAATGTTAGGGATATTTGGCTGTCAGGTTGAATTTCAGGATGAGCCCAAAA
>JAVLVB010000802.1:1248278-1259439 GCA_032876305.1 Orestias chungarensis | reverse complement strand
ATACCTGAACCCCACAGAGAAACTATGGAGTATTGCTAAGAAGAATACAATAGAAATCGAAGCCAGCAGTGTAGATGAACTCAAGACTGCGTTTGAGCTTCTCTTCCACCTCAGCAGAACCACAGGCTTACCGCTTCCACACAGTAATGAATGCAAAAAAATGTATCTAGATACCTCTTAAACAAAGGATAAAGTCGATTTTTACGGCAGTAGATAGGCAGTAGAGACAAAAAGGTGTTTATATGTGCGTTCATCTCTGGAAAGTAAAACAGTGATTACTACACAATGAACATTGTTCTGCTCAATCTGCTAAATGGCTCTTAACAAATGGGAAATCATTGTTTTGGGATGTTACTAAAGGTCAACTCTGAGGTAATTTCTATTATGATTAAAATGGTTTTACCTTTCTGTCTATTGGTGGGATTGATTTAGCAAAACTGTTCTGGTGGAGAAACTGATTGTGGCAGTCATTTAAAAGTTCAATAACAACAAGGGTTGCTCATACATACACCCAGAAAAAACAACAACAGGCACATAAGCAGAGAAACTGACCCTTAATTTACCCAAAAACTAGTCCTTCGAGATGCTTTTAGTTTCATTGGAGTCTACCGTAGTTGAATAATAGAGCTGAAATGGTTAATATGTAGCATTGCTTTCTATTGAGTTATTCACTGGTTTCCTGCCGTTTAATGTGCAAATAAATAGTATGTGAATATGTTGCTCTCAGTTTTGCTGAATACACTTGGATGAAGGCATATCATAAAAATTCACCCTAAAATCAGATAAATTATTGACAGTTATTTTAACACTAAACAAGCATTGACAATTCAGTTACAGAAAAAGAAAATACATATACTGAAACCGTCTCACTGTCGAACTGAATTACGTCAAATACAAGTGTAGGCTGTCACCTGCAGCAATGTGTTGGAAGGGGATGTATTGGAATGGTTTTCAGATAAAGAATGAGTCACTCAATGGCTGATGGGCTTGTGGTGATGAAAAGTATTTTACCACAATCTACTATGCTTCGGCTGTAATCTGTTCTTCACGGCCACTAAAGTCCCTGTCACACTGGACAAAAACTCACAAACACCCACTATCAGGCTTTTGTGCTCGGCAGGGAAAAGGTACAATTACCGTTGCTGTCCGGCAAAAACGGCTCCAATGGGTATTTATTGGCATATGCATTTATAGTAACATGAGACCACTGTCAGTATGACAATTTTGCAGGCCGTCAAAAACCAAGGTAACGTATGCTCATCAATAGAATCTGAAAAAGCTTCTTTCTTTCATTATTATTGCTAACATTGGGTTGTGTAAGGTACATATGGTCTTTTCTCTTTTCTGCAGTAGGCAACACTCTTGAGGTTCCCAGCAGAGAGAAGCTTGTTCATGAAACATTGATTTGGATAAGTACAGCTATACTAACAGGAAAAATGGGATACAGAGTTGTAGCAGAACATTATCTTGTAAAAAACAATGATTTATCTTTTTTTTTTCACTGTCCCAAATGATTTAAAAGACAAACACAAGAGTATACAAAAAATGAGATCCAATTGGACAAGAAAAAAAAAACGACAATATTAAAATACACCTCAAGCAATAAATACGAGTCATTTTTCCAATAAAAACACCTACAAAAATGCCTGACAACATAAATGGGTGTCTAACTGATTATGAAATAATTCCGTGATTCATCTTAAAGCAACCCTGGAGGCAGGCTCATCTCCTTTAGTTTACACTCTTGTTAGGGGAATAACTAACAAATTTAGATTTGATTGAGAACGTTGTGGGTGAGAAACTGTTAAGTTGTAGGATTACACAGAAATACTGGTTGCTGGTCATTCATTGCCTTTTATGTCAGCACTAGTGCTTTAAAATGAATCCCCAACCAAAAAAGAGAGTCAGTGTAATGCATACAAAACAAGAATTATACGTCTGTGTGTTAAAATCTATTATTAACCTGACCAAATCATCATGTCTCTTATATTTCAGTAGTTTACTGGTAACACTTGTTTAACTCAGTGGCTGTATTTCCTGGTCTCTCTTTTTTTCGTGTCTTCGTTTGCTCACCTGTGTAGCATTCAATCAACCCAGTATAAATACTTCTTGGTTCAGTTACTCCATTGTCAGGTTCTGTCTTGTCCTCACCCTGCTGTTTCCGGTGCATTCCCCATGTGATGAGTTCAGTTTTTTGTTTGTTTTTCCCAGAATGCTCCTACCATCCTCTTCTCTGCATTCATTTTCTTCGCCTATAACAAAACTGAACAAGGTGGTTCATTAAGCAACACATAGCAATAGCCCTTAATTAGAGTTAGGCAGTTGATCAAATAGAATAACATATCGAGAAGGTATAAAAGACACATACAACTACATTTCATTCCTTTTTGTAAGATTATGGTGAAAGCTGGGAAATATATCAGTCATATGGTGCTTAACTATATAAACTTTTGCAAATTGAACATGTATGCCCACCCCCCTTCCCCGGGACCACACACACTCACTAATGACTGAACTGAGCAGTGATTAAACCGTCCAGTATGGCAAAATATTTACAAAAAAGTATAATTAACTCAGTATAATCCTAAAACATTTGGGTTTTGAACCACAGTGAAGCAGACCATCAGAGGTGTACAACCCCAAATAAAGTTTGAAAGGATTAAAGGTGCTAGGCATCTAGTTATAGATGCATTTTATTACAAATTAAGTTTGTTCAGCGGTTCATCTACTAGAGGATTCACCAGCCTGCCAGTTTCCTGTTGGTGCCTGGAGTTTACCTAAGACTGTTTCCAGCCTCCAGCTGAAATATCTGCTTATTGCTAACGCAATAATCACATTTAAAAAAAATTCAGCTATTTTAAATATGCCCAAGATAAAATCCTCATGGATCATGTCGAATAGAATTACACCACTGAAGATGGCTGCATTTTGTTCTAGCTTTTTAAACTGACATTCCTATTTTTCTGGCTGCAAATTATTTATTTGGGACCATTATTCTTTGCTTTGGAGGCTGTGCAGCTGGAAGGACTTTTGCTTTATAACCTCTTAAAAAAAACAAAATAATACCTCAATTGAGGCCACAAATCTCAGTCGAGTTAAAAAGGAGGCGTTGTAGATTCACAAATAGCGTAACATAGGTAACAGAGAAGGATTGCACACAAAATGCATAACATGCCAAAGCAAAAGTGTAGCTTTATAGATTGACCTCACGTACTGTTCCGGTCGGACAAGTAGGAGGGCACTGTGTGCAAATCTTCCAAATATGTTTCTGTGCCTTCTAAATGTGCAGGAGGTCTCAACAGATTAAGTTTACAGATTTTTATTTTATTTTTATTTGTTGAGTATTTTTGTGAGACCGTTTTATTATTTTTTAATAAATTGAAAAGGCATTAAGACATATTTTTCTAGACTCTCTTTCCTAACATTGAAGACGTCACGTTTACAACAAATTTTCACTTATTTATATGTTTTAAATGAGATGTCACATTATTCCCTGTTGGCTCTGGTGTGTGAGGTCTCCCACTTCTCTCCCCCATCTCATCAGCTCCAACCATCCACACCTGCTCAGCCTCAGCTGCAGCTCCTCACTACTCGTCTGCCAGTCAGCATTTAATCAGCACTGTTTCCTTCGTTCAGTGCCAGATTGTCTTTGGAGCATGCACTTCGTTCCAGTATTCACTCTTGGATTATTACCTCAATCTTCTCGTCTCTGCCCCGACCTTCTGTCCATCCACGACAAGCCTTGCGTCTGTTCCCCTTTGGATTAAGTTTGTTCAGCGGTTCATCTACCAGCCTGCCAGTTTCCTGTTGGTGCCTGGAGTTTACCTAAGGCTGTTTCCAGCCTCCAGTTGAATTATCTGCTTATTGCTAACGCAATAAATAAAGTACTTTCAAATCCCTACCTGGCGTTGTACTGGTCCTTAAACCAGCTCTTGACAGTACAATATGGCCAATAATAGACTCAAAAGACAACCCTCACCCTTGGAGCGACTGAACAAATTAGAGGGCATCCCGCAGCAGCATGAAGCTCTAATGTCTGCTGCTTTCTCGGAGGCAAGGCAGAAATCCCAAGCTAATGAACAAACTCTCTCTGCACTAACAACACAAATGCAGCAAATAATAACTTTCATCTCTTCTTCTGCTGCTACCCAGCCCTCGGCGGTGGCTTCTGCTCCAGCTCCAGCCTCATCTCAAGCTCCAGTTCCAGCTGCTCTCCTGCCCAGTGACCTTTCTGAGCCCTGGATGGGAGCCCCAGAACGTTATGATGGCAATCCAGAGTCCCGTGGCCCTTTCCTGACAAAATGTTCATTGCTGTTCTCCCTTCAGCTCCTTACTTTTGCTTCAGAGCAAGCAAAAGTTGCCTTCACAATTAACCACCTCACGGGAAGGGCTCGTCTATGGGGAATGGCAGAATGGGACAGACAAACCAATGCCTGCTCCTCTTTCCAGAGTTTTTTTGAGGAGCTACGCAAAGTTTCCGGTGTGGGGTTCTCCAGCTCTGAGGTCGTTCGAGGGCTCATGGGACTTCAGCAGGGGGAACGCAACGTGGCGGACTACTCAATAGACTTCCGTACGAGAGCGATCCGCAGCAGCTGGAACTCGGCCGCCCTGGTGGATGCATTCCTCCATGGCCTAGCGGATTACCTCAAGGATGAACTTGTTTCCCATGATGTTCCTTAGACACCGGATGAAGTTATAGAGCTAGCAATCTGGATTGATCATCGTGTTCAGGCTCGCCGACAAGAGAAACGTCAGGGATCCTATCATTTCCACCCAACCATCCAATCCAGAGAGCAGGCAAGCACCTCTGCAACTTCGTCAGGGCAGCTCTTGGAAGATCCTGAACCAATGCAGTTGGGCCGTGCTTCTCTTACTCCAAAGGAACGAGAAAGACGGTGGAGATCTAATCTATGCATGTACTGTGGCCACGCTGTTCACTTCAAGTTCAACTGTCCAGTAAAAGCCAAGGCTCACCAGTATATAAGGAGATACTGGTGAGTCCGACTGTTGTGCCCTCTCCTCAGCCACAGAGGCCCCTGCTTCAAGCCCTGTTACTCCTGCCTGGTGGATCCCAGTCCCTGCCTGCTCTCACAGACTCAGGTGCTGATGCTCGTATCATGGACGACGATTTGGTTCACGAGTTGGGGCTTGAGCAGGTTCCCTTGCCTCATCCAATTCCTGCTCGGGCACTCAATGGACATATTCTGGGGACTCACCAGGTCACTCATCAGACTGTTCGGGTCCCCATGCTACTGTCTGGCAACCATCATGAGGAAATTCAGTTCCACATCCTGAAGACTCCATGTCAACCTCTCATTCTGGGTTACCCATGGCTTTGTCAGCACAATCCCAACATAAACTGGGAAACAGGGGCTGTCCGTGAGTAGGGCCCTTCCTGTCAACTTCACTCTTTTAAGCAAGCTGCCTCTCCACTCCACTCATAGTCCTCCAGTTCCGCACCTGACCTCTCCAGGGTACCCTCTGAATACCAGGACCTCGTTTCAGTCTTTAGTAAAGCCAAAGCCACTTCTCTGCCTCCTTATCGGCCTTATGATTGCACAATGGACCTCCTGTCTGGCACATTTCCACTCCCTGTTTGTGAAAGCGGAGAAATGTGACTTCCATGCCCAGTCTGTTTCCTTCCAGGGCTACATTGTGGCCAAGAACTTTCTCCAGATGGACACAGCAAAAGTCTCCTCCTGGCCTGTTCCGGACTCCCGCAAACAGCTTCAACGTTTTCTGGGGTTTGCCAATTTTTACAGACGCTTCATTGAAAACTACAGTTCTGTGGCTGCTCCTCTCACTGCCCATGTCTCAAGGATCTCAAATCTAGGTTCACCTCAGGTGGACGCCTCAGATGTGGGGGTTGGTGCTGTTCTCTCCCAAAGGTCAGTAGCTGACCAGAAACTCCCTCCCTTTGCCTTTTTCTCACTGCGTCTATCCTCAGCAGAGAAGAATTATGACATCGGTAACAGGGAGCTACTGGCCGTCAAGGGGGCCCTAGAAGAATGGCGGCACTGGCTGGAAGGTAAAAAGGAACCATTTCTGATTTGGACGGATCACAAAAACCTTGAGTACCTTCGCTCTGCCAAAAGACCTAATTATCGTCAGTCCCGTTTAATTCTTTTCTTCACGAGATTCAACTTTCCCCTCTCATACCGCCCTGGATCTCCAAACATTAAAGCAAATGTCTTGTCCCGTCAGTTCCAGGCAGAGGAGGGCTCTACCGACGATCCTTTATCCATCCTTCCCCCTTCTTGTGTTGTCGCCAGTCAGACTTGGGACATCGAGGAGAGAGTGAGAAATGCCACTGAAGGGCAGCCCGGACCCAGTGCCTGCCCCCTTCCAACTGCCTTTATGTACCTGAAGCTTTCGGGTCTGAGGTTCTACAGTGGGCCCACTCATCCAAGCTTACCTGTCACCCAGGTTCCCAACAGACACAAGATGTTCTGGTCCTGTGCTTCTGGTGGCCAACTTTGGTGGCAGATACCCGCAGTTTTGTCAAGGCATCTAACACCTGTAATCAACAGAAAGCCTTGCATCAGACCCCTGCAGGACTCCTTCAACCACTCCCAATACCAAATCGGGTCATCCTCCTTCTGATGGCAACACAGTCATCCTCAGCAAGATGGCCCACTTCGTGCCCGTCCCCAAACTACTTGACATGATACCTATTATTTCTTTTAAACAAAACTGTTTTATTACAGAACTTATTTTGTACTGGTGAGTAATAAAAATGCAATTTTACAAACTGAATAAAAATAAATTCAGATTAATCACTAAGTCACTTTTACTCTGATCCTCCAAAATAAAAATCCCATCCATGCCTTCATAATTAATTGCCATGCTTAGTGAACAATGTGCACCTGTGTTTAATTTAACCCAGGGATAAAGTCAATTCTTTAGAAGTAACAGGTTTGTTTGATAATGACCAAACATCCTAATGAAGATTAATTTAAACTGGACTTTTAAAGAAAATAGAAATATTCTGACACAACTGTAAAACTACCAACACATGATTGCCCACATGAGCAGATAACCTGGCCAAGGTGAGCATGGATAAAAAAAGAGGTCCATAGTAAGTTTGGATGGGCTACAGAGATATGTACAAGCCTTGATGGCCACACCCATGGCCATAATAGAGTAAAGAGTGTAACCATTATGGAGGTTCATTTGCTGTTTTGTACATATATGCATTTTATTTATTATAATAACTAAATAAGAAAAAGGTTTAGTGATTTCTTCACTATTCTATTTTTTTTCTTGTTTACTAGCAGCTTACCTTTTGGAATCCCTGTGAGGTTTGTCAGACAAAATAGAGTCCCCAGGGCTCACATAAGTTAAATACCTGAAGGGTTTTTGGACTAAACCATTGGCTGCTGCTAGAGAGGAGAAATCAGATACTTTGGGGTTAAATATTAAATAAAATAATTATAATCATTCCTGTGATTCAATCTGATTTTCACATGGACGCTCTCCGACTGATCTGGAACTATTTTGCCAATAATAATATGCAAAGCTGTTGGAGAAAAACTTAAAAATAAACTGTAGTTGAAATAAACAAAACAATTCTGGGAGGTGTGGCTAAATACAAAAGCAAACCATGTTTTTCAGATTTTTATTTGTAATTAAATTTGAAAAATTAGGGATCTTTTCTTTCTACTTCACACAAACGTGCAACTTTGTGTTCATATACCAACACACATACCAATCCAATACTGCAAAGTTTGTGGCTGTAAAGTGACAATATGAGTCGAGGTTCAAAAGGTTTAATTCTATAATAAAGTTTTGCCAAAGTATTCATACCTCATATCTCTGCAGGTAGATATGATTTGTGCACAAATCTAATTTCGCTTTCTAACCCCATCCCTCTTTAACAGACACAATTTTAGCAGTGAGTAGAACAGATTAATTTTGTTTTACTTCATTTAGAGTAAATAAACACATTCTGCCACCAAACATAGTTTAAGGTTTTCTTACTCTCTTGCTTAGGTATTTTTTTTCCCTTTATAATTTAGAAAAGCACTCATTCCAGATTATGATTTAGACAACATAATGCCATATTTTGAAACTTGGCAAAATACCCATTTTTCCTGTATGCACCTGATAAATGTTTTTTCTACGTCTTTATAAGCTTTAAAGTTGGTCTGTGAGAAAAGAAATAACCTAATGTTTATCTGGGTGAAATGCTGGAAAATAACAGAGCAAACATTTTCCCATTTATCTGATATCCAGTTAATGGTCTTTTCCCTGTGACACACGGAGTAATCCAACTTGTGAAAGCAAATATTTTCTCTCTCAAGACCCGCTCTAATTACAGTTCAAGAGCATTTCTTTACACAAATAGATAAAAAAATGTTTTCATTAAAAATAAAGGTCCTGAGCTAAACTATTGTCTTAAACAGCTAAAAAAACGTTTTATAAACAATGTTTTATAAAGGCAAGAGAACGACAGAAAGGCTATTACCATCAGCAAGGCCCTTTGTTGCATTTGTTGTATTTGTAATCAACGAGCCTCTGCATGAGTTGTGCAATAAAGTAAACCTCTATAATCACAGCAGAAGGAAACAAGAAAACTAGGTGGTGTGGTGACCAGTAAAACAAAAACAGTGGGTTCATGTATTTGTTTACACAGTAACTGTAATAGGGACGAATTTTGGTTAGGAGGAAACGGAGTTATACAACAAGAAAGATATATAACATTTTACACAGAAACGAGGATGCACATGGTTCGCTAGTAAAACTAAACCCATTTCTCATTTCTAAAAGATCACAGAAACTGTGTGAGGAAATTGGAGACTCACCTGCAAGATTCAACATCACTCTTTTTCTCTGATGTATCAATTCTCTTTTGAATCCCAGCTGGAGAAGTTATGACGTTCATTGAAATTTTTGTGAAGAAACAGATTGTTCACACAGTCTTATCGGTATATCAGTATGTTTTGCATTGCAATAGGCCGCACATCAGAAAGTTGTTGTATTCTGTCAGCATTTCCTTATGTGCTTTTGTGTTTTTCTATACATCTACATGTGTTCCGAGGGGAATTCTTGAGTTTTACTAACGGCTGTAAGGGCTAAAAGATCAATGAAAAAAAAAAAAGTGATTTAAATACTCGTGTGTGCTTTCCCAGCCTTACAGTCGGAGAGGCAACATTAGAGGAACAAAATGGCCCCAAATGCCAACCCTGCTGACTATTTAACAAGTGCCACAAAGTCAAACAAATATGGCACGGCTTTGCTCAAACACAGTAATCACTGGGGTGGTCACAGGCTCAGAGGCACAGGAGGTGACAGGCCTCAGTAAATACCCACAGTGCCCTCTACTGGGAACAAAGACACGCTCTTGCAACATCT
This sequence comes from Orestias chungarensis, assembly GCA_032876305.1. Classification (NCBI taxonomy): domain Eukaryota; kingdom Metazoa; phylum Chordata; class Actinopteri; order Cyprinodontiformes; family Cyprinodontidae; genus Orestias; species Orestias chungarensis. The sequence goes on along the minus strand of JAVLVB010000802.1, from coordinate 1,250,085 downwards.
ATTTCTGACAGGAGTCATTTTAAACAGAGGTCTGGACTTTTAAAGTAAACACTTTCATCCAACTAAATGGAATGTATTTTTGTGTATGTAATAGCAGAGTCCTTTATATCTTCTATACTTCTATAAATAACTTGCTTAAATGGTGTCACAAGCTCTAAATTTTACACGTGTAGTTGAAGGTACTTTTATTTCCCTGTTTTTAACACAGTTTAAAAAATAAATAAAAACCTAAACTGCCACAGTGGAGACATTTTGTCAACACACAAGGTGGGCAGTTTAAACTCTACATATCCAGCTCACTCCAAGGGAGAGAGAGAGATCTGGATGTGTTAGTGATCATAACTATCCTCTGACAAGACATCAATATACATAAGACCATTTTAATGCAGGAGCTGTCTGACAGCTGCTGCAAGCACAGCACAGCAGAAGCAAACACACCAGAAGCCCCCTAGGACAGGGCGTTTCTGGGATTCTTTAATCTTACCGGCGCAGAGTGTGCAAAATTACGATCTTATGGAAATGATGCAAATAATCACGCTGCCATCCTCCATTAGTATGTCATGGCCTTGAATTATGCAATGTTATGCATAGTGTTCTGTCCACCCACCACTTTAGCATTCAGGGAGCAGAGTGATGGCTCGCATGTCTGATAAATATTGCAGGAAGGTGGGGGGGCTACCTTTGGTCACCATATAAATCAAGACACTTTCCGTCCCAAATGGATGCCTAATCTATCTGCACAGATGCTTTGGGAATTATCCCTTCACCATTTCTTATTGATTATCCCTAATGTGTAAATAATCCCGATGCAATGGAAAGATCTCATTTTAAAGAAATATTGATAACTCTTACGTCCCTTGAAACCCAAATTAAAACTTTTCCTTCCAATTTAAGGCTTAATTTGCACTCATTCTTGCTTCGAAGAAGATTCAATAAGATGCCCAATTAATGAGGCTCCATGTGTGTAAAATATTGTCCTTACAAATGTTGCTGTTGTAAAAAGGTCTCAGGTGAATATTGTAAATAGTGAATAAGGATAGACAGGTTACAAAGTGCCCTGTCAGATGAGACCAAATTTTAACTTTGTTTTTGCCTAGATGCCATATTGAAAATAGGTGGAAACTAAAATGACGCATCCGAGTGTATACATCACCCCTGTGTTGACACATAGAAGTACCAGAATTATGGTCTATAATTTCTTCTTCAGTAGGAACAGGGAAGCTGTTCAGGATTTATGGGAAGATGGATGAAGCCAAATAGATAAAAGAAACCTGTTCAATGTTTCATTTTTTTCCTTTTCTAGCTGGAAATCAACCCTGAATATACAACCAGAGCAACAAGGGAAATGTGTTACACCAAAGCATATACAAGTCTTTAATTGGAAATCTGTGATAACACTTGGAAATTGCTGTTTACACAGGCTCTCCATCCAATCTGACAGAGTTTAAGCTATTTAGAAGATAAGAATGGGTAAACGTTTAATTGTCTGTTCATGCAAAGCTGGGAGAGTTAAAACTCGAAAAGATTTGCAGTAATCATTGCATGGGAAAACGGTTGTACAAGCTATGGGCTTATAGGAAACCCTAAAAAGCATGCCTCATTTAAGTATCTGTCATGCTATTGTTAATTCTTCGGACCCACATGAACAGAGAACTCTCAGAATAAGGTTATAACGGTTTATTGTTTGTTGAAACTGACAAGAGAGAATCCAGTAGTCGACAACGGAGTCTTGGAGGGATGAGATACAGGAAACAGCGGGACGGCAGGGAACGGCAAGAGAACAGCGGGCATCAACGACGTGGGAGAC
>JAVLVB010000802.1:1224007-1239274 GCA_032876305.1 Orestias chungarensis | reverse complement strand
CCAGTTATTTTGGGTCCTCCCTCTTTATTAGAGGCAAGTCTTTCAGGGTGGGTTGTTTGATATTGATTGAGGTACAATCGACTGGCATAAATTGCAGACCTATGAAACACAATAAAAATTGTTCGATGGGCAACAAAAACCGAGGCAACAAATACGTTCCTTTCTCTCATCTATAGAAATGTGAATTTGAGTGGGCCGCAAGATTTGCAATGACACAATTAAATATCACATTGCCCGTGACGTGGAAGTAAAACCTATTTCGCTCACCCTGCAGATTTAATCTGGCTCCAGAAGCTGAGAGTTTTGTACACGTAGAGCTTGCCATGTCCTGCCAGGGCAGTGAATATATCTTGCTCCAGCCTGATGGCTTCTGCCCGGTGCCAGCCATTGGTTGGCTCTTCTCTGCAAAAGACAGATTGTCAGACTGGGGCTGAACGCTTCAAAAGTTTAGGAATCGATCCATCAAAGACTTTGTTATATTCTGGCTTTAGGATGACACGAGTTCCTGAGCTAAAGACAGTTTTGGATTATTATGTAAATTTGGAACTGAATTGATGATAGGTACACATTAAAAAGGCTTATTTAGTCTATTTTTACACATAAAACCAGAATCACTTTGAGATAATCCATGAATTTGTTCATTCTAAAACCATTTATTGAAACAAAACTAAAGGAGTTTTAGTTTTGGTCAATTTAGGCGCCACTGTGGACAAACGTGGTACTGTTTTGCCTGAAGGAAGACTGAATTTCCCATGAGGACCAGCGCATAGCGTCATAAAATCCTGATTTCCTGGTTGCCTCCAGTTGGATTGAAGTATACTTTTGTTTCCAGTGTCTGTGTGAACGATAAATAGCGATGAAATAATGAATCTAATTTTGTTAAACAATGTCATATGATGATGTTGAAAACAAGAAACAGCGGAAGTTACGTATGCAGTAAAGCAGTCGGCACATTTGTAGTTGTTTAGTGTGGCAGGGTTCCTGCCACCTTCCTCAAAGTTGCTTAGTGCTAGTTGAAGCAATACGGACCCCCTCAGGACATGACAGAGGTTTCATTCAACGAGCTGTAAGTCCACGTATAATCACGGAAGTTATGAAAATTTTTTATGGACATTGAAAAGTTACTTAGTGTTGCTTTAAACCTGCCATTCAGTATAGAGATATGAAACAATCACTGGAATACACCAAAAACAAAGAAGTGAAGCATGCAATACAAAGATTTAGGTTATGTGCTTAAACACAATAACAGCTGTATGGTTTTCCAAACACCCCTTAACTTAAGAATACACCCTCTAGGTTCAAGTCAACTGCGAAATAAACAGAACCCTGTAAAGGTTTTTGGCACTAGTAGCCTTTACTGACAAGAACAGGAAGCACAAAAAGAGAAAAGAGGAGCACACAGCAAAAGCTGCAAGATTACAAATCAACATTCGGATGGCTGCACAGAGGATTGCACTACATCTATGTTGCATGCTGTCCCTCATAGCCAAGTTACCTACAAAGTACACAATCCTGTTTTTAAAACAATTAACATACATGCATGGCTCACCATTATGTAACCTGTTAGTTTAAAATAAAGAGAACTAAAAAGGCATATAGCTTCAAAGGCTTCAATGCTGGGGTGAAACCAGAGCCACCTACACAGTGGTAAACCCCCAAAAAAACTTCAAGAAGAGTTTATAACCTCCATGTTAATCAGGGTATCCGACTTGATGCATTGTAAGACCGTAAAGATTAAACAGAGTCTTAAATATTGATGAAAAGGAATATTTTAAAGTCTCACACCCATAATTGAAGACATACTAAAAGAGGAGTGGATGTGGGAAAAAAGAAGCAGAGCAGTCCCTGAGAAACTGCGGTAAAGGCCTTCTCGTTTCTATCAAGAACCTCTGATGAGCGCCAACGTTTGCTGACTCAGCACCAAGCTCGAAGTAAAGGTCTATTGATGTTAGCAGGTGAATTATTCATGGTGCGGGTTGTCTTTTACAGAGATTTCTTAAATGTCCTTTGTATACCGACTCTGAGATCAGTGTAGTGTTTAAGCATGTGCAAAGAGCTGCAGACAGTTATTGAATAAGGTTAAAATGCTCAAAAATTTAGAATTAAGCAAAAAACATTAAAAAAAAATAGAATTCTCAAGGGTTGCTATCAAGGTTCCCTCTGCCAGGCCTCTCCAACACTGTAAATATTATTCCAGACCAAACAAATCCAGTCCAGGTCAATTTGCCCTTTTGCCAATTCATACTTCCACTTCATACCTTTAAACCCTTTGGCAACCATGCACTTAACCACTGACTATTAGCTACGTTTCTCTTAGCTGTTAGATATTTTTTGATAAATTATGTAGCTATAAAATGATAAAAATACTAATATCTTCTTCATTTGCAAACATATTCATAATGCTGGACCATTTTTTACATTTTGTTTCATTCAAGCATTTAAACTTGTGTCTCCATCAGACTAATATTGTACACAATATAAAGAGTTGTCAGAGGTTTACAAAAATAAAATAAAAAAATAGACTAACGTGTTGTTCTGACTGAAAATAAAGTCTGGAACTCTAAAGTCACCCACCCCCAATCTCAATTTTGTTCAAATTTATCCTGCCTTAAGAATTACACAAGTATATTCAATTTCTCGCTTGGAGCATAGTGTGGGTGGCAGGGAAACTACATTTCATCACTGTCGATTTTGTGATTTTGTATCCTCTGCAGACTTTCTTCTTTAAGGGTGTTCCACAGGGGTAGGTTTCAAGCCCCAACTTTTTCCCTTTGTACATTTCACCTTTTGCTGTAGCTTCCTCAAATTTGTGAGATAATCTGCCCTTTTCTGTCAGGTAGGTGTCTTCTTTCAATGTTTTAGAATGTTCTTAAAACATTTATTTGCTAAAGCCTTTTCAATATCCTGAGATCATTAACAATTTTAATCATTCTACATTACCCTTTCTGTGTTTGATGCATGCATATACAAAAAAATGTAATTAAAAGGTGAAAAAACTAAATATTTATTCACTTAATATTTGATCTGTTGATTAAAACTCCGATCTGAGAAATTACAAACTGAACATTTGATTGATGTATTTCTGTATTTAGTTGAATCTGACTTAATAAAACACTAAATAAAACATGAAATGAAGACCGTATGCACATGTTTCCAAGTAAAGGAAATACTTTACACAAACATAAATTAAAAATTATTAATTTGATCATTTTGTTTAAATTATATTTTCAAGTTGCGGCACACAATAAATTAAAGATATAGGAGAGGATTTTCAGCTCATTCTCATTTTTGCAACACTGCGCATGCGCCACCTCATGTCCGGTAACGCCCCCTGATATCGGGAACACGCACGTCTTTTTTTCTCAGCGACTTCGGTTTTTCTCTTGGGAGCTTCCATTTTCGCTGCCGTACGGGGAGAACCTCTCTTCAAGGGTGAATGATGCATCTTGTCTGTCCCGTTTTACTTCCTAAACAACAAACTGCGCATGCGCGAATTCAAACATGAACGCGCATTGTACTGGTCGGGTGGGTGGGGACATTAGTGATATACGTCATTGCGTAAATTTCATTTCCGCATTGACAGCCAGTTATTTTTCGCCACCGGTCGTTTTTCATTGGCTGTCATTTTCAATGGAATTTTCCATTGAAATTTTTCAATTGAAAAGATCCTCTCCTATACCTTTAATTAAAACAACTCCGGCAATGCATCCTGGCCTTCGACCAATTAACCTGCACATCACCTAGTTGATAAATGGCAAATTTACTGAATTTATATAAGCATACTGATCACTCAAAGCAGCTAAATCACGCTCAACCATTTCTTCTCACAAACATGCACAGATTCATACACTATTATGCAAATCAGTATATTAGTCGCACAGCGACATGCGACAAAAAGAAGTCTGAAACAAACCAACAACCTTCCAATTGCAAAACAACTACTCTACTTCTAGTAGCCCGATTAGCCCCAATCCTGACTATGACAAGTAAGACTAATGTTCAACACAATTATATTGTGATGCAACACAGCACTATAAACTAACAAAATGTAAAATAAAAATGTACGTTATGCTTTTAACACATAATGGATATAAATGGTGGTCAATCACTTTCAGATTTGACTAAATACATGTATTTGCTGAATTAGTTTATGCATTTCTTATTTAAATTATCATGTATACATTTTTATTTAAAGACTATTCAATTAGGGCGCTTTGGACCCTTGATAGTCTTATTAAAACAGGGAAATAAATGAAAGGAATTGTTCAAAGAGGGATTTATTTCCCCTAAGAAAGTCTGACTAGTTTATTTGGAAAGAAAAAATAAACCTATTTCAATAATTTATTCTTTTTAGGAAAAAAATATTAACTTTCTCATAAATCACGTCAAAAATATAAGGCAACATTAGAACCAAAGTTCTTAGCAACAAACACCATTCAAATTATTTTTTTTTATTCAAACAGGGGCTTTAGACAAGCATTCAAAGAAACTAACACAATTTTTGCTTTTTGTGGATGTAGAGCTTGCGGCATACTCTAGTTCTAAACTCACACCACACAGCCTAATCATATGAACTTACCCATCGTATGGATAGCTGATGATTGTATAAGGAAACAGAAAACATGAAATGGAGGGAAAGAAACGGACAGAAGTAAACATATAAAGTGAACCAAAGAAATGAGAAGACGGTAATCACATTCAGTCTCAGACACGGACGCCACAAAAGAGAAAGTTACAGCAACTTACAGCAGCATGTCCTGTTGGTTCTTCTGAAATACAGCGCCGATGTGCTGGAAGATCTCTGGGTTAAACAGGTATAAACCACAGTTGATGATATCGCTCACAAACGTGCTTGGCTTTTCCACATAATGTAGGACCTGCCCCACAAAAAAAAGACACTTTAAAAGTCTTTCAAAATCTTAACACTGATGACCTGCTGGGTGGACAAGATACGAGTCACTGGATACCTCATTAGTTTCCTCATTCTCAACAATGCAACCATAATTCATGGATTGCTTCCTGTTTGCCTGAGAGGAAAAAAAAGGTTTTCATGTAAAAAAAAAAGAGGCAGACATAAAAGTTGTGTTAATTGGGAGCAGAACAACAGTGGCTGCTAATCGTGAAATCTCACCGCTGTCCCCAGAATAACAAAACTGTTAGGCTCTCCGTGCTCTTTCTGGAAGTTGAGCATCTCTGTGAGAGGAAATGCTGAGCAAACATCAGCATTCAGAACAAAGAAAGCCTCTGGACTGCCAGAGAGAATCTGATCTCTGAAGTGATAAATGCCCCCTCCAGTGCCCAGCGCTGCAAACTCCTGTAAATACCTGCAGTGCAGAGTGGAGAGCAAAGAAAAACCTGTGACGGTTTAGCAACGCAGGTGCATTAATACTGCAAACCTCCTTCCTAATACATTTAAATATTGAAAAATCCTAAATATTTATTGAAAAATGTTCTTATTAATATATCTGCACTTCACTAATGATGAAAACAATCTCTTGATTACCTGATGGGAATTTTGAACTCCTGCTGTGCATTCAACAGGAATCGGTTCAGCTCTTCATTTGGCTGATAAAAGCCAATAAGCAAAATTTCTTTCAGGTTAGGTACCTACAAAAAAAAAATAATAACTAAAAACAGGAACATATTTTATAAAGGGATGATGATCTATTTGAAAAGGAATGTAGAAAATGTAAAAAATAAAAGAAACATGATTCATATGGATGCTGGATTACTTAAAATGCAAACTAAATTATAGACAAATCACCGATAATACAGATGCCACATTGACACAGAATAAGGAACAGCTGATGACGGAGGGACACTCACTTTCACGCATGCTTCAATGTGGTGCTGAAGCATGGGGACACCAGCCACTGGAAACAATGGTTTGGGAACTTCAAAAGACAATGGCCTGAATCTTGTCCCTGCAAAGGAAGAAGACACCACAGTTTGATATTGAAACTTCTTTCTCAGGTTTTAAGGTGGATTTAATTAGATGAATGAGCCATAAAAGTATAAATGAAGAAGAAAAAACCTAAAGCATTCCGTTTTCAGACCAAAGAACGACAAATCAACAGTCAGCATCAACTTCAGCTATTTTAGCTCGAAACCACTAAACAGGTCCATGATGTGAGTATATTGATGTTTCAGACCTGAACTTTCGCAGAAACACAAAGTTATAAACTTCAGCCTTGTATCATCTGAAGTATATTTTCCTAACTAAATATTGAGAAACACATCAATTTGCTTATCTTTACTGGAATTAGTTACTTCAACAGTGTCTTCACAGGATTGCCTAAAAGGTCAATCAGACAGGCGACGCTTATATAGAAAGCGGCTGCTCGCTTGCCCACAAAAACTAGGAAAATACAGCTCATCACTTGGCTCCCTGTAGCTCAAGAGAATAGACATTAAGAAAATCTCAATAAGTTTCTAGATCACTAAATAGATTCTCACCAGAATACATTAAAGATCAGCTATCGTCTCAATGTTTAGACGGTTTAGGTTTATCTGGTTCAAGTCTACTCCACATCCCTGGAGTCAGAACAAAACAAGGAGAAGAGGCATTCAGATTTTAATCACCCAAACATCTATAAAACAAAAACAAACAAAAAAACGTAAAAGTTTGAGTTCATTTTTATTTTTTTTGAGTTCATTTAAAACTAAAACCCTTCCTTTTTATAGCTCCCTTTAAGTCATAAGAACTTGGCATTCATTTATTATAGCTGTTATTTAGACTTTTCATACTTGATTTTGTCACTGTGGTGTTTTTTGTCTGCTTTTTTTATGTTTTCAGTATTCACGGCCATTGCTGATGTTTTCTATACAAATATAAATAATATAATATTGTTAAAAAACGTTAAAACACAATTTTGTGTAGGTGTGGACAAATATTCAACTTTGCTTGTTCTTCAACTGCAAATTGAGAGTATAAACTTGTGGACATCGAACAAAGCTGACATTTGTCTTGTTAATTCGCTTTAAGCCACGTAAGTGATATAAACAAGCCCAACCAGTTTGTTAGCATTAGCAGCGTTGCTTCCCTTAAATAACATAAACGTGTCCGACTATGGAAACGAAACAATAAACGCCTGATTTTTCACCTTTTTGGGGACCTCCGATTAGAATGACCGCCTTCAGCATGTTGAATGTGCAGCTTTATTGTGTCAGAAACCTGACTGGTGTCTCTACCTGGAACAACTGATTGTTCACTTCCGCATCCACGTACTGCTTGTGACGCTGCGAGATTACCGTGAAATCCCGGAGCGGAGTGAGAGTCAGGGCGGGGCTTCATCACTCCATGTTTCTAGACTGCAGATCATACAATACCTCAAAACATGTTGTATAAAGCAATGATCATACATTTTTACATAAAAACTAATTTATGTTGTATATCTCAAACATAGACAGAATCAAATTTAATGCCAAGGTTTGTTTGTTTTTTTACACTTTGTTTATATGTTGGTGCAAGACTAGCAAAAATAAATACAAGTAACAGAAACCCAAGATAGACTATTATTGTACATACCTGAAACCCATGTAGTAACATACAAATGCACTTTATATACCTTGACTGTAGAAACTTTTTTCTTTCTTTCTTTTAATGGTTGCTTTCATTGAAAAATACTAGATTGTCCACTAATTGTCTAATTGTCCAGTTAACAGCCTTCAGGTTACACAATAAAGTCTTACTATGTTGGCAAACATAGTATGTTCTTTCCATTTTTAGATCATGGGTGAAGTAATGCTCTGTGAAAAGTTGGGATGTCATTTAACAATCTGACAGTGACAAAAAAAAGACTGCATCTTTAATTTTGAGCTTTTTGGTGTGACCCTTGGTATTCAAGAAGCTAAGATAAAAAGGCAAGCTCAGACTGATGAGCTGTTTTTCACATAGAGTCAGAGGGGTTGAATATATAATGTCTGGCAGACATAATATTAATTTCTGCCTCTGCCATTGACACTTCAACCACCTTAACCAGGTAACTGCAGGTGTTGGTCAGGAGGTGCTGGTGCATGGCAGCCTTGCTTTTGCCAGAGTGCTTAAGGGAAGCTGTGGTTACAAGAAGCAGGAAGTGGAAGAATGACTGAATGTACTATAGAGTGATTTGGGGTCCTCTGGGCAAGTACAAGCCAACTTGCACTTTTTCACACAACCCAAAAGAGCAATGAGATTCTGTAGCCAGATGCTCTTTGTGCCACCAAGCTCTAAAGCGAAGCAGAGAGGAGATCAGGCTTTTACGGCATCAATCTCCACTAGATATTCTCTCTTCAGAGCCTCTACATGTCCTTTAAATCCCAACTGAAACTCACTTTGGTTTTTAGTTTGACTTTTGAGTCCAATCTGCTTCTTTGAACACTCTAGTGTTTTATTGTTTTCATTTTTACTCAATTTCATGCTTATTTTAGTTTAATTTTATCTTAAATATTTAAATTATAGGTTTGTTTAGTTTGCTGATAAAATATTACTGTCAGTCTGTTCCTACTAGTGCTTAAAACAAACAAACAAAATATATATATACTCCAAACCAAAGATTAGTTTTTAGATTTTTAGAAAGAACTCCATTCCAGTACCTTTTGTTTTCCTTAAAGAAGTTTAGTGTTGCAGACATCTGGGTGTTGCCTTTGTCAAGACCTGACACTCAGTGAAAAATCGGATATGGTCAGCGAAAAAGCACATCAAAGATCGCAAGTCTATCCTATCATATTCTGGAAATATATTGAGATAGATTGAGGCAGTATAAAACATGGGCCAACAGATCGACAAACTCTTTTAGTGATTACGCAAATATGCAAACATATTCAAAATTTGATTGTTTTTACTTGCTTTGACATTTTTTTCTATTATTGTAATATGAAATAAACTATTAAAATATTGATATTTTCCCAAGAGACTTATTTCAATGAAATTTAAAAGTAATTTATCTATCCTTACAGGGAAATTATATGCTGTTTACTTCATATCATCCAGTATATTAAAGTGATTATTATTGTTGTTTATGTTTTTAATGTATTTCTACATGATAGCAAAGTAGATTTGTTCTCTACAGTGGTTCTTATAATAATACCCCAGGCCTGTAAAGTACTATGGTCGGCCTCATTGTTTCCAAAAGAGCTGTGGAAACAAAATCAACATGGATCTTTAAATATCATAATTATCTTGTTACAATAAACGTCTGTAAGCATCAGAGTACGCACATCAGCCACAGTGATAGCCTTTGAGTTTAATCAGTTTGAGGTCTTTTGGTAAGTAACTATAAGAAAAAGAAAAGAAAAAAAACAAGATGCTACTTTCATGTGGTTTATCTTTTTTATGCAATCAGATTTCCTAAAATAAGACAAGCAGTAAAGGACTCTTGATTCCAAATGAGGGCATAACAATTTATGACGACGCTTTCAAGTCACCTGAAACTTCAGCTTGTTGTCTCTTCTCTCAGAGTGTCGTTTTCATCTACACAGACTAGGTTAAGTTGTTATTTAAGACTTAATGCAGAAACAAAAATACCTCAGCTGTCAGTTTGCGAGAGTCCTGAAGACGGCAAATAGTGCAAACACACCTCTAATGGAAGAGTCTGCTTTCATTCCTCCTCATTAAAACATAACCTGAAGTAAAACAGTCCCCTAAGTGGAAGGTGTTCAGAACTCAAACACATGCAAATAAGGTGATATTTATTTTTTTATTTTCATCAAACAAAAAAACGCAGTAACATTTCAGTCAACAATCACCGGGGGTGAAGGCGCTCTAAATCACTTCCAACTCTCTCCAAACTTTAAAAGTTTGTTGATTTGCTGAGGCTCCTTCACTGCCTAAACAGATGTTTTCTTTTATGGCGCAGCTAAAAAGATTTGGTTTTGTACGTTGTTACAGTGTTGGACTGTTTTCAAACTTGTCGAGATAAAAATTGCTTTAAAATTCCTTCTCTTGTGTTCTTTCTGTGACATCTGAAATCTTCCTGCAGACAAACTGTAGTTACAAGGTCTGAGCTAAAATGTGATATTCTGGCCTACACAAGACGAAGCTCCTGAACTTCCTGGATTATGTTTGTTTTTTTTAACATGACACAACATTTCTGAAACGGCTCACGATCTGCTGTTTAACGGAAAAAATTAATAAGTCGTTTCAGAACAGGAATCTAAGAATAACCTCAGAATGTTTAATCTGCAAAATGGTTGCTACACATTAAGAACCAAGACTAAAGTTCTCATTTTCAGCTCGTCTTAAACATAAAGATTTATATGAATTTCGGATTTTCAACACGATGCTCAGATTTTAAAAATGTACCTGCAAAACTCACAGATTGAAATAAAATTAGACAGTATGGATAGAACGATTAAGAAAAACATGGGAACATAGGAATGAATAATGAGCAAACAAACAAAGTGAGGATGAATAGTTTCAGAAGGTTGGACAAAGAAAAAAAGTAGAAATGCAAATTAAAAAGATGCCAAAGGTGTCTGTGAATACACAGTGAATATATATATATATATATATATATATATATATATATATATATATATTTACATTCTCTCCTGGAAATTTTTTAAATAAAATCCCAGGTTCATGTTATGTGGTAATCCATAGGGATTAATAAAGATCTATCGAATCTAACTTAATCGTTTTAGAAGAAACCCTGGTAATCTAGTCAAGACCAGCCCTGCATGAATTAAAAAAATAAACAAACAAAAACATTTTTTATAATGATAGTTGAGAAGAACTGTCAAAGACTCACCTTAAATTTCTTTGTATTTAGTAATTCAGAAGTTGTAAATTGTGAAATGATCCATGATTACTCCATCTTCCAGATCAACCGTGTATGATGATCCCTTAAGGAAGCCTTTACATTCATTGCAAGGACTGCATGTCATAACTTTTTTGTATTAAAAAGTTACTAGAAAGCAGCATGTATAACGTGGTATGGAAAAAACATATTTATAAAGTTAAGGAGGGTGAATCTACATTTTAAGTGCCTGTCAAACCCATTGTATCTTCCACATTAACTCAAGACTGCTTCTGATTGGCATATCAGTCACTCATGACATCCTACTCCCTGAATGTTTAGGCTTCAGTGAGCTGCTATGTTCTGAGCGACTATGAAAAAAAAAAGACAAACCAGAACCTAGAAGACTTTCCTGAGTGTCTCAAAGAAGACTAACCTGTCAGACTGGTTGCATTAAATATTTTAGTTGTTTCTCTCTCCATAGATGCAGTTTACATGTTAACTTTAAACTATATTTGTGTATTTTTGATTTAGGATGTGCAAGATCCGGGTTGATTGTTCAATTCTTAGACACCAAATGAACTATGGCAAATAGAACGACCTTAGCAGAAGCGCAAGTGGGTTGTGTGAAAAGAAGTACGCTGCTCTACGCAATATTTTCCTCTTCCTGTAGAAGTTGACAGATTAGAGTTGGTTCCAAACCTATTCTCCATATCTTCTCAGCTTTTTAGAATAGACTTGAAATTACGTCATAACTTTTAGGCATTTAGTTCGACTTCTGAGAGACTGATAAACTATCACCGCTTATATTTTTAACACTTTATCCCACTTTTATCAGTCGTAAACTAGAATAAGTGCAGCATCTTCGTTTCTTGAATGAAAAAAAAAGAAAAAGTATATAACATCGATTACTATTACATTTTATATATTTTTTTAAATAATTTTTGATAGTGATTGTTCAATAAACCATAACAAATGATGGAGATAATGAATAACTTTAAATGTAAAAGAACAACAAAAACACACAAACGTGAAACGTGATAAAAACAACATTTATTGTACATTTCACACATATCTCAGAAAGTATAACTGCAGTAAATCACCATATTGGGCCAAGAGGGAGGTTTGCTCCAACACTTTACTTGCAGATGTCCGTTTCTTTCACAGCATAGTAAACCCTTCTGGGTTATTTTATATTAAGGGTGTAATAGGTAATGTCGGGAAAAGTTAGGTCCTGACCTCAGAAAAGATACATTTGTTATTAATCTTTATGCACATTTATTGTTCTTGATTGGATTCACTCTAAACATATAATAACCCTCAAACAAGGATAAAATAAAAAAAAAAAAATAAAAAAAAAAAGTAAAAAAATAATACAGACTTGGGAAAATATTAAGGGTTATTTGGCCCCAAAATCATGCATGACTTTGTTGTGGAGTACTTTAAGTGGTAGCTTAATCAACATGTTTTCTGTCATGACAGGTAACAGAAAAAAGCAATAACAGCCCATAAGCATTCTTTTCTAAATGATATATTATGTTTTCGTTTAGCTAAAATTAGATTTGTACCGTATCACTTCAGTACCAGCAATTTTACCGCAATGTAATATTATATGTTATGTTATGGTGTCTACATTCCTCTCATCAATGAGGAACAGTCATTTCTTAAAAAAATATAATAAAAAAACAACAGAAAATAAACAAATAAACTAACTAAATTTGTCTTCATATTAGCTGCAGTCTTGGTTCCACAGGCTGCCACACAAAATGTTCCCTTCAACAATAGTTCAGCATTGTTACAGGAATCGCGTTGCAATACCTTCGCATATTTGTCATATTCATATAATGATGCGCTTTAACACTGAAAATCTCAATTACGTTTTTTCTTTTTTTACAAGTGGGAAAGTCAGAAGTACTGAAATGTTTTATCTAAAGTTAACAGCGACCAGATGATAAAGGTGGGCAAGTGAAGATAAGAAGTTGTTAGCATCTGATAAAAGCGAAACAACAAGAAAATCTCAAAAGAACTGCACACATTACTGCATGTTCTACTTTGCCGTCCCTGGTAAAGATATGTTTGGCATTTGAAAGCAAATTCATGTTATTTCACTGCAGTTTTAGGTTGGCACTTTAGAGAAATATATATATATATATATATATATATATATATAAATTTTTAGATCATTTCTATGAATCAGTCGGATCTTGATCTAATATTCAGATTCGGGGCGTCTATATGACACATGTTTATTCCAGTAGGCCGTTTATTCCGATTTTCAATGTCAATGCAAATGTAAACCTACCCACTGGCTACTTGACAGCACTTCAAACATCCCCACTTTAAAAAAAAAAAAAAAACTTTAAATTTTAAAATGAACAGAATTGAGGAAAAAAAGAAAGAAAATACAAACAAATTGTTTTTCTTTTTTACAAGGAAATAGTGTTTTACTATTTGGCTCAAATCAAACTATAATAATATATTTTAAAAAAAGGAACAAAATTACCCCTGTCATGGAGTTTGTTAAATTAAACCTTTGAGGTTTTAGCTTTACAAAATATTCCAAAACAAACACTTACACTCCAATCCCAAAAATAGATGAACATTCTGAAGAAGAACAAAACTGCTCTTTAGTATGAATATAAATGTAAAACAAGCCCTATAAAGAAAAAACATTCATCTCAAATATTCTCAGCAAACAGTCCAATTAGTTTTGACTATAGAGAACTATTCAGTACCTTACCGACTAAACTACACAACACAGAAATTGTACCTAGTAAAACATCCAAATGTCATTCATGAATATCTACACTTTCTGTGTTATTTTGTGTAAAATGAAAAGTGAATATGCAATGATCTGACCAGGAAAATAAAATTATGATCTACATCCCCTGGAGAGAAAATGGCACTATTATTTGATGTGGTATGATTATATAATTAAGACGCACTCATCTTGCTCTTGGTCACAGATTAAACTCAAAATGTCTTAATGCTCATTCATAAATCCAAGATTCCCACCAACTGGTTGGGGAAAAAACAGTTTTTTTAGTTTTTTAGTGCTGAACTCCGTCTTACTACCTCCTGTTGAAGAGGTCCTTCCGTTTTCGCAGCTCCTCCAAGACCCTTGCCCTGAACTGGGTCCAGTCCTCGTCCTGGAACTGCTGAATCCCCAGGGCCTGATGCAGCTCTGCAGAGTGGCTGCGTAGGAAAGGGTTGTACTGCTTCTCCTCGCCGACGGTGGAGGGGCTCTGGCAATGGAAGTGCATGACAAGAACAATTCTGTTTCACAAAGCTCAAATCCCGTTGGTGTCTTGGGCAGGAAGGAAGGATGTAAAGAGAGGGATTTCTGCAGCTGAAAATCAGCTCAGATTGAAAGTTCAGCATGTCTGACCCATTTGGAACCTTGCATTCTGTATTCGTGAATTTTAGCATCTCGAATCTCGTAAACCGAAGCGACACGAATACGCGGGTAAAAAATATCTACCCAGGGTAAGAAAAGAAAAAAATAGAAAATTCATAAGACTTCATTCAGCCCTACAGTAACTTACAAATAGATTCATACTTCTTCTTATTTTTATTTTGCAACAGCAGAGCCATACAGCATATTTTATTAGAATTCTATGAGACAGTGGGATAGAAAGTTGTAACACATTTCATCTGAAATTTCTTCAAGGCGCGCCGTGCATTTATATTCAGCCTACTCTACATTGTTACGCCTAAACTAAATCCAATCCTAAACGGCAAACATGTGGGAGAAAGATCCCTGTTAAGTTGAGACAAATAGAGTTTAGTATTGTGTGAACATTTTAATTAAGATACGTAAGGTAGGAAGCAGGGTTCGCTGTACATGTAAATCATCGTGGCGTCACCCTTCTGCAATATAAAAGCTGCAGCATCAACAGAATACGCTTTTGTTTTGATACGTTAAAACAATGTAAAGCATATCACATATGCAAGTTCATATTTACAGCGCGATATTATTGCTCTTTTTGTAACGCTAATCTAAGTTTAAAATCAAGTTAAAAACATTAAAATGTACTTCCTGTTGAAAAAGCAACAGGCGCCTGGCTGTCCGGCTTACTGGCTGAGGTGCGATTTGGTGTTTGGAGTGAAGGAAAATTAGAGAGGAAAGTCTGAAGTGAGGGGAGAAAAAAAAAGACAAAAGAAGGTTACCTAGGGAAGGCTTTGTTAAATGCGCTTTTAGTTCAGGCCAATGAAAATGACCCTAATGTTAATGTATATCAGCACAACATGGCTTAATGTAGGGTGACCAAATGTCCTGCTTTGCCCTCCTTGGCAAGTCTACGTTTACACTGACCAGGAGGCTTTCAGAAATTCATTGAAAAGTCTGGTTTTTACTATTTTACACGGGACCATTAAGCCTTTTGCACAAAATACTACAATACTTCGCTGCGTGACGTACTTACCTGCCGTGTGCCAGGTTTTGACAGAACACCAGCTCTCACACATTCACAACTGAAGCAGAGCAGCACAACAGCATTGCACACAAAAAAAAACCCAAAGCAAATGTGCAATAGTAATGTTGAACCGT
>JAVLVB010000802.1:1198724-1223907 GCA_032876305.1 Orestias chungarensis | reverse complement strand
TATATATATATATATATATATATATATATATATATATATATATATATATATATATATATATATATATATATATATATATATATATATAATTTTTTATTTTTTGAAAATACCTTTCATAAACAGTCAAAAAGAACAAAGCCTGAATCTAATTAGGCTGGTTTAGTGTCAGCGACCTGACACTATTCACACTGGTTCACTATCATGCCGCAATGGCTAAGTGGGAAACATGGATACACTGGAGTCGACACTAATCTTATTAGGGACTTTTCATCCATGACAAGCCCTAAAAGCTTGTCTGAAGTCAGACGTAGCTTTCTTCAACAAGAAAATTCCCAAATTATGAGCCAATAACACCTGAAACGGAATACATCACAATGAAGCTTCACTGTTTTGGGATGGAAAAAAAGGGTGAAAACTGTCCTTTGATAGTAGGATCCTGCTATTAAATAGTAAGGATTTTATAAATATAAAAATAATGGTCCAATCAGTTTTAACACAATGTCATTCTTCATTAAACATATTCAACCTTTTCTTTACTTACAACAGAGAATACAGTGTAGCAAATCTTTCTTCATACAGCGCCTTGTAAAAGTATTTAAATCAATACTAAGTAACTTTTAAACCTTCAAATAATATTTTCAAGCCCATAGACCAAAACCTATGTCGGTTCGAGTATTGATTTCAGCAAGTCACGTGACCGATACAGCAATTGTTTCGAAATGACACTGAGGCGACAAACTGTGTTTATAAGGAAGCGAATCTGTCTACCGGATGCATTTGCCAAAAATAATTCTTGATCTTTTTCTCAAGGCAAACTAAAGATTCCCGCAGTGTGGGACCATTTTGATCTTACATCGGAAAATAAGGGAATTGTTTTCATTTCGTTCTTTCATCCGGTTCTATTCAGCTTCTACTTGATCTATCTGAATCCAAATTCAGCTGAAATGGACTCTTAGTAGAAAAAGCGTGACACACTAAATTTCAAAAAGATGGAAAAACAAATTTTTTTGAATAAAAATTTGTGAAGAAAAACCTCAACCCACAAGCATCCTCATTTCAAACACATTCACTTAATTTTTAACTTTATGGTTCATGTTCACATTATTTATTGACTGTATCTAAGAATATCAAATATTTTCAATTTAACTTAAGATATTAAATAACACAATATATAAAATACAACAATGAGTTAAATGTTATTGTTTACACTGGTTCATCATATCAGTCTGTCTACGTTGCCTGTAGGGATTTTTATTGTCCAGCAGGTGTCAGTATTCAGTGACACAGTATCAATACAGTTTCGCTGTGTCGAAACGCTTCATGACGCCACATCTACCCATCACTATTCATAACTTCTGTGATTATACGTCGACTTACAGCTCGATGAATGACACTTCTGTCAAGGCCCGAGGAGGTCAGTATCGCTTTAACCGGCACTAAGCAACTTTGAGGAAGGTGGCAAGAACCGTGCCACACAAAACAACTACAAATATGCTGACTGCTTTACGGCATTCATCACTTCCCTTGTTTCTTATTTTCATCATCATCTGACATTGTTTCACCACAATTAGATTCATCACCTCATCGCTATTCATCCTTCACACAGCCACTGGAAACAGAAATGTACTTCAATCCAACTGCAGGCGACCGGGAGATCAGGATTTTATGATTCTAAGCACTGGTCCTCATGGGAAATGTAGTATTCTTTAGGCAAAACACTACCGCTTTTGTCCACACTGGCCGCTAAAAATCGACCAAAATTGAAACTTCTTTAGTGTTGCTTTAAAAAAAAAAATTATTTTACATATTTCCTCACATTATATTCATCAACTTCCATAGATTTTATTCCCATTTTACAAGATAAGTCAACACAAAGTGTACGAGTAAAGTGACATAAAATATGTGAAAATTGTTGCTTGCATTTGTCTCCAACCTCCTTTTATTCAGATTTTTCTAAATAAAATCCTGATGTTTATGTTTCCTTTTTTTGTTTGATTTCCCGTATTTGGTTTTTGGTTGGCTGAGGTCTGAGTTTGTCCACCTTGCCCACATTAAGAAAGAGGAAACAATATGGAGTGCGGGTGAACAAATATTTAAAAAAAAAAGTTCAAGAAGAAAAAACGCTTTTGCAACGCGCTCTATTTTGGGAATGGAAGTTGACAAAACTGTGGGAGGTAAAAAAACAAACTTGTGGAACAGCCTCTGCAGTCATGTCGTATTGATAAGAGGTAAAAAAGCAATCTAAATTCCAGGTAAGCCCTGAACTGAGAGACTTTGCCCAGCAGCACTGTGTGAAAGTCTGGAAGGGGAGGCGAGGTGGGGAGCTGATGTAGGAGAGTTCAGCCTAGGCTTTGACAGCATGTAAAATGCATGCGGCCGATAAGCCTTGTTTCCTGGGTGCGGAACAACAAGAGTCCTCTTCTGGGAAAGGTGCGCTGTAAAAGCATAACCGTGGCAAAACATGTCCCTTACCGAACAAAGCTTCTGGCCTCGCTGCTGCAGCACCCACTGATATTTGTTTTCCCTGGCGGCGTTGCGCGGCTCGACCTCGCCGGCAAACAGCAGGTTGTTCTCTGCATACTCATGACCTGCGGGGTTGTCAGAGGACACAACATTTTTTTTTTATGTTATATCACTTGGCGTAAACTACCCTTAAAAGCTTTTAGACCAGGAAGGATAGACTTTGTAGAGATTCCCTGAAAGAAGAAACATAAGGTAAACAAACAGAAAACACACATTTACTGCGTTATTTCTGTCACAGTTATTTTCTGATTTCCTCTCTCTGTGTTTTTAGGTCTCTTAGTGTCATTGCACCCTTATATAATTTCTTAGCAAGTCCCATGATAATGTACTAACACCGGCTCAGACATTTCTAGGGCAGTTTTGCGGTGATTGAGGTTAAAAGTCAAACTTACGACCATATTTAGTTTAATTACGTCAGAAAGCCGGCACAAGTCTTTGTTCAAGAGTCTTTATCGCATCAGCTTCTTTATATATTAATGGAAACAATTGAACAAGATGAAGGAGGACTGACTTACAGCCCAGCCCAATACGTTTTGATTTCCTGTTCTACTTTTTATTGTTGAAGTTCAATGTTTAATTAAAATGCGGTTGCTCAGTTTCATTAATACAGTGAATGTGAAAAGATAATTGGCCAAAAAAAAGCTAATAACTGGGTGTTCCCTTAGTGACAGCCATTAAATGTTTACAATAACTAGAGTAAAACATTTTTTTTTACTTTTATTGTAACGTATATCAAATAGTTTACCTTTAAAATAGCAAAGCTGGTGGTTTTGTTTTACAAGGAGGTCTCAAAGACTTTATGAATAAAACAAATCAAGTATTTAAATAGTGAAACTTTATCTGGTTATGTTAGTAAGTTTCCTATACAATTGTTCACCAAAAAGGATACATACTTTTTCAGACTTTTTAACTACTTACATTAATTTTAAAGAAAGAACAGAAAAAAAGAAAGCAGAATGAACACATGGAAGGAAAGAACTGATAGGACAAGGACAGAGGGAAGGAAATACGAGAGGGGAAAGCATGACACATAATGAGGAGAGAAAACAGGAAACTTAGGGGGAAAGGCTGTGAGAAGAAAGGAAAGAGAGAAGAACATGAGGAAGGTAGAATGGAAGGGCACACGAGAGGCGAGAAAGGAAGGAAAGAAGGGAAGGAAACCAGCAGGAAAAGTATAAAAAAACATGTAGGAGCTCTGTTACTATAGTTTACATACAGCTTCTATGTCTGACACCTTCAGCGATATTACATACCTGGCCAAAGCAACGTATCTTCACTTAAGGAAACGACTGTGTCCAGAGATGAAAGCATTGTGGTAGCAGTGCCCTCAAACATCCTCCCTGAAAACATCAAATTTTGAGCATCCATGCATTATTACATATAACGAGCAATCAAAAACGAAATAGAAATGCGTACAGATATCATTTGTTACCATAGCTGAGAAATGGAATGAATCCGTTCAAACTCAGTTTCTGATGCCACAAAAGCTGCGCCTAGTGAAAATCTTTTAACACCCCTCAAACGTATGGTAGAAAAATATAAACACAAAAAATAAGAGACTGTGCTGTAAGGGCAAATCTACAGAAACTGAAAAACTGAGCAGGACAATTTAAAAGGAAGTTTAAAAATGTTTTTGCATGTCTCTGAAATGGCAAGTGGTCTAATTCTAAAAAAGTTAAATAAAAACCAAAGCCTGCTATTAGCAACAACTCAGATTTCACATGTAACTTCATTGAACCGCTGGCCAATTTGCAGTTGACCTAAGTTGTTGTGAAATTGGTGTTGTTTTTCAGGATTGCACAATCTTCTACCTTTCCTTGGACCCCTGTCCCAACATGTGGAGTATAAGTTAAGAGAATACTGTTGAGCATCCCCCAACTGTAAAAAGGCTGTTTTTATGAGAGATACGAGCATGCAGAAAAGTGATAGTCTGAACCGCTTTTAGGAATGAACAAATTACAGAGAAAAATCAGCTTCAAATGTCTGTTTCTCTTTTTCAGATAATCCTTTTGGAGTGTTTGATCCTGAAAAGACAAGGCATGGTGTCATCCGAACATTGTACATGGTCTAGTTGAAGTCTCAGGGACATTAACAGTTGTAAAAAAATTAAAAAAATTAAAAAATAGAACAGAAAAAGTCTATTTCATCGCCACATGCTTTCCAAACAACTGGATGGTTTTTAGATGGTCTCTAATCGACGTTATAAAGATTTGGAGACGCCTAAGCTTAACTCTCCGGCAGTGAGCCTTGCAGATTTATTTTACCTCCCTTAGCATCCTGCTAACTTTGTGTAATACCAACAAAAACGTGGGTCTACTGAAGCATTGTTCGTCTAGGTTGCAAATGTTTTAAAGTTTCCAATTATACATGATGGTCATATATTTATATATTTCTGTGCAGTTTTATCAATTTTATTTGTATTTTACTTTTGCAGGCTTGTTCACGTTATTCTACTATTTGCGTGTCATTCCCTGTCACTCTATTATTTTATAAGCGCTGCATTGCAAGTGAAAAACAACAGTAAACGGACGATAATGTCAATAATGTCTGCTCTGAATATGAATATGGACAGGTTTATAAACGCAGCTATTTCTTGTAGCCAACTCCTGAGAGAAAGATCAACACATTTTAGACTGTAACAAAAATGTGCCATATTATGTTTTAAACCCCAGGGGACTAGCAAACTGTGAATCATAAATCAAAACAACAGTTACAACATTTTTTTTAAACAGAAACTCCAGGATAAAATTACTGTCTCATATGTTTTTCAGTGCTTTACATTAACCTTACAATAAACGTACTGAAGCGCAGTGGCCAGACTTTATATATGGCGTGTTCAAAAGCAAGGGAATAAAAGGGCACAAGGTTTGAAGAAATAAAGACAAGCCACAAGGAAGAGAGGATTGAAGGGGAGAGGAAGCAAGGGAAGGGAGTACACAAGTAAGCAACAAAGGAAACAAGTACAGAAGTACTAGAGGTAGGTAATAAAAGTGGGGATATTTAAAGAAGGAATCAAGTAAAGGATTTAAGCAGGGAGTGCTGGAGGGAAGATATGAAAAGCAAAATAAATGAAATTAATGAAGGAGGAATGAAAAAATAAAGAAGACCAAATGATGAAAATAAAGGGAGGAAGGGAGGGAGGAAGGAGATAAAGAAAGGGTAAACAGAATGCACTGGGATAGGAAATAAAATTTGTGAGAGTAGAATTTTCACTAATTACATAGAAATTCTGCTTAAAGGAATATTTTAGTGCAAGCAGTTAAATCAATAGCCTCCTTACCTTAGGATTTTACCCCACAAAGGAAAGGACTCTAAACAAAGTTTAACATTTGTACCTACAATAAAATAAATATATAGACAATTTATAAATAAAGATATATAAAAGATGTGTTACTGACCGCATCCTGAGAGGAACACCAGATCACCAGAGAAGATGCTGGAGGGGGCTCCAACTGCTTGGCCATCCAGGAGGTAGATCATGTGACCCACTGTGTGTCCGGGAGTGAACAGGGCCTTAAAGTGCATGCGACCGACATTTACCGAGTCCCTGTGTGAGAGGGGGCTGGAAAGAAAACAAAAACAAACAAATGATATTGATTCTCATTAACATGATGATATGGAATAAGAGAAGGCATAAATGAGAAGAACAAGATATTATTATGGCATGACCTACAATTTAAAAATGCCCCCCCCAGTAAATTATCAAGCATCAGTGCTTGATAATTTACTGTGAAGTCAGCTGCAGCGAGTGCTGATAATGGAAGGAACAAAACAGGACTCTACAGTAAAAGGCAAACTCTGTGAGTTCCAGCATCGGCCTGTGGAGGTGGAGGAGTTACCGTGTGAGGCCAGGGATGTTATCGGCTGCGCTCCCATACACGTGACATGAGCCGTGAAGCCTTTTCAAACCCTTGTTGCCCCCACTGTGGTCCCTGAAAAATGACGACATGCTAAAAGCCTTTGGACAACACTCAGAACACAAACATTTGAAAGCAATCACTTATCTTTTTCCTAAAATTGAGATTACATTGCAAACTATTGCACTGAAATGAAATACATTCTTAAAAAAAACCTGCGTTCATCAAAATCACCTCATTATACTCACCAGTGCTTATGTGTGCACAGAATAGCTTCCAGCATTGCTCCCTCTTCCTCAAGCACCGTCTGAAGAGTTAAAATAAAAATCTTTACATCTTTAATTATAATACTAGCAGTAGAAATGTTTCTGCAAGTGCAAACAATTTGGTGTTGTTGTCATTAGTATCAGAAGCACTAACATGTACGTGCATGTTTCATGCAAGTACATCTGCACTGGTGCAAACCCACTTTACAGTTCATGAAAGCTGTAAAATGCATATAGGACGTTAACACGCCGATAAGAATCTGCAATAATCATGACTGCATTTGCCTTTTTTATTTACATGCAAAGAGTGTCCCTGGTAATCAACAACAACCGTAAAATTTATTTGCTGCACATTTCACCAGGAAGTTGAGTAAGCAAACTTCCCACATTTGTCGAGACTTCAGCTCTAGATGCCGAAACGCCGTGGCGTTCACTAGACGTGGCAACGAAAGGTGCTCACCTGAACTTTTTGAGGGTCTGCAGGGTCAACGGCCACGGCGACACTGGAGGCCACGTCAATTATAAGGTAGCTGTAGTTGTCGGACAACACCGAGATGGGAATGATCTTTATACCTGTGGACGGACGTGGAGACGACAGACAAGGACGTACACAAAAACGGTTGAGTAAAAGAAAAAAAAGATGATACAAGATTTTCTGTTTTCTAAACTAGTGGCACTCTAATCGATCCATCAATGATAAAGCAGTTTGTTGCACATCATAAAATCCGATCGCCTGCCTCTGGAAAAAGGCCCTGTGTGCAGTATATCACACTCTTTCAATATGAGCAAATACAAATATAAACTATGGTTTACGGAGTATAAAAGAGAGAAAGCACACTCGGAAAATCGAAAGAAATTTCTAATTCCGACTGAGGGCCGACTGTGGGACGCTCCTCTTATCAGTAACAGTAGCTTCGGTGGATCAATAAAATGAAGGGGGAAAAAAAACAACAGATACGTTCTGTGTCTGAATCAGAAATTCTGTGGAGAAGGTCTTCATATTTGTTTTTGTGCAAACACAACCAGGCATGATAATAATAGTGAAATAACAGCGAGAAAGGCAGACATACAGGTAGGCTCAGCCTCGTGCCCAGTTAATGTGTCAATACAAAACTCATTTGGAGTGTACAAAAAAAACATATTTAGATAAAAAATATGAGGGTTAAGTAATTGTAATACCCTGGAGGTCGGCACTAATGTTTGATCCAAGAGAAATGCCTGATTCTGCTCGTGCGTTTATTAATGCTCAGGTGCAGTGTAACTTTACAAGCACACAAGATTGTACAAGCAGGCCAAAATTTGGGGGTTTTGGGGGTTACTCTACCTTCCAATTCAGCTGCTCTTAGCCGGGTTCATTATATGGGTTTTATGACTGTCTTTCTCACATTTCTTAGTTTTATAGAAATCGTGACTACTAAGTACTGTGTCTACAGATTCTCCCACCTGAGATGAGTTACAACAGGCCTCTTGGCAGCTGTTCCCCAGCCTAGCCCTGGGGTCTGCAGCCATTACACTCCAGAGAGTCATTATTGCCCTCAGTCGACCTTAACAAAACTTGTTTAGAGCTGCAAAGGCTACACGAGATTTTTTTGGTTTGTTTTTTAAAGGCAACCTATTAAGATTTGCTTAAACAAGGTATTAATTTTTAAAGAATTACCATATATATATATATATATATATATATATATATATATATATATATATATATATATATATATATATATATATATATATGATCCACAGTGAAAGTTCGACAGAGACAACCAGGTTGCAGACTTCTGGCCTAGTTTCCGTGTCATTATTCAATGTACTAATTAGAAAGAAATTAACTGTGTTGATTTTATTTAGGGGCATAGGGAACAGAGCAGACTGTAAGTGTTGTGGAAGATCGTTCAAGGTCATCTCCTCTACTGTTATCTGATCCCACAGCACCATCAGAGCAAGTGACCTAAAAAAAGGTCAATAACCTGAAAAAGAAGGCTGGATCTGTTCTCGGGACGGCTGTGGAACCCCTGGAGATGTCAAGTAGGACTTTACATAAACCCCAGAAAATTACGGACAACCCATAACAACTTCTTCGGGATACCGTCATTGGAAAACAGAGGCTCTTCAGTCAGGGACTGAAACAGCTTAGTTGTAAAACGGGCCGCTACAGGAGATCTTTCCTGCCTACCTCAACATTTAATCTTAATAAAGTATTTTTGATTGATTGATAAGAATTGATTGGGATGAATACAACTACATGGTGCAGTGTTTAGATTAATTACAAGGGGGTTAATAGTACTTTATGTCAATTGATCATAATAAAATATATTTAAGTAGTAACAATGTGAGGTAATGTGAAGAATAAACTGTGTTACATACCATTGAACTCCATAGGATAAGTAGTGGAATGCCCAGAAGGGTAATTTTCCCTGGCTTTCCTCATCTGCCTCTTATAGTACATATAACCCAGCCTGGTCCTTGTGTAGAGTGTGTACCTGAAAGGAAAACAACAACAAGCACAATTTACAGCTGTAAGCAATTTATGACAAAAAAACAAAATAAAATCTGAAGCTAAAACGAGAAAACATCTGGACGAGACAAAAATCAGAACGAGTCCATTCATTTAGCATGTAAACAAAAGTCGCAGCCATCCGCATCTCGAACGCAGAGGCTTCCAGTAGCAGCAGAACCAAAACAATGCATGTTGCTAAGCTACGCAGGAAAGCAAACGGACGACTTTAAAAGACGCATTTACGCGATTCGGAAGAGCGGCTTATCGGTGCGAGCCATTATCCTGACAAACAGCCTCCTGCCGAAGGCCGCCGCGGTCCTCCTGAATCGAACCAACACGTAGAAGCAACACAGGAAGGATGCAGCGACCACCGACGTTAGCGTCCAGTCAGGAAGCGCCATAGCACCGCTGGGGGCTGAACGCGGCGTCGTGACGTCACGGCGTCGACGTTCCTCTGCGGAAGTCAGGAGCTCAGTCGTCCAGCTGCAGTTGTATGTAGTATAAACATAAACACATGTTCTATCTCACTTACATCCTGCTTGTGTTGTAGATTTTGTTTAATAATGAAAAAAAGAAAAAAAGAAAGAAAGTGTGAGTTCATTTTTACTTGTTTAAAACTGATAATGCTAGTGGTCTTTTATTTTTATAATATCTAAATTAATGCTTTACTGTTAAAGAATAAATAGGTATTACTTCTAAGATGAAGACTAGATGTAAATTTCTGTCTTTTTACCAGTTTGTTTGGTTTTAATGTAGAATATCTTTTAAAATTCAAAATTACACATGGAAACTTACATTTCTGCTTGTGAATTTCATAATTACAAATTACAAAGTCATTGATATGGGATTGAGGCTCCAAGTTATTACTTTATGTTGCAAATTTTTTATTTATTTTTTAATCATGAATTTTAATTAAAAATATTTCTTTAAATGCACACTGTTGGTTTTGAAGCTTAACTTCAAATCCTACATGAAGACTGTAAAACTACTGGTAATCAATATGACAATGAAATTCATGGTTCCGGACTTCAGATGTCATAATTATGACTTAATTATAATCAAAAGTTCTTAAATTACACATAATTCTTACAAATTAATTAAATGAACACCCATGACAAGTGAATGTAAATGTCTGCCCAGAACTGTAACTATGGCATTATAGAAAATAATAGTAAAGAAGAAGACAAAAAAAAAAGAAAGTTGAGAAAACATCAGTATTTAATTCCTCCCATTTTTTATTTTGTTTATGTTTTCTATTTATTTAAGAACATTTTGGGAAACCTGTGTGTGTCCTTCAGTTGGCATGCTTTCTCAGAAACAGCAGTGTGAGTTTCAGTGAACATATCCGGTTACACAGAAGTCTTCCTATGATGAGAGTCATACCACTAAGCCAAACAGACAGAGGAGGACTGTGCTCCCATCAGACCAAGACCCCCCAAAAAAGGTAGGTTACTGTTCTTTATATGTTTGACCAGTTGCATTCAGTGAACTTACCGATACTGAACTATGACTGTGATGGGGACTTTAATTAGTCCTGTTCTCATATTACCTGTTCTCTTTGTGGCAATAATACTGGAATATGATGCTTTTTACTTTAAATCATCAGCACAGAAATCAGTTTGATCAATGTGTATTATATGTTTATGTAACACTACTTGCCACATAATAAAGAAAATACGATTCAGTAACTTTAGGCTTCTAAACAAGAAAACTTTAAAATTCAGCTGCCAAGATGCTGACAAGGACCACTCTGTTTTACTAAGAAATTTAAAAGTCCTATTCTTCCATATTTATACATTTTAGAATCAGTTAAGTTGTAATATTTGTATTTGCTCATATTGAAGTATTTTTCTTTTATTTCTTAATATTTTTACATGAATTAATTTGATGTTGTTGTCTAATGAATTTTATGTCACCCGCTGTTATTTTGGTGTTTTTCACAAAGGTTTAGATCTTTTTTTTTAAATGATTTGTTATTTTTGTGTCAGACTTAAGTGGTGTGAATCAACAAACTAAGACCAGAAAAGTTATTCAAGGTTTTCTTTCTTTTTCTTTTTTTTTTTAAATAACAAAAAAATATACATACAACAAATATGTGACAGGTAAGGTTTAAAAAAGAAAAGAAGTGGCACAAAAAAAAAAAAAAAAAAGCATTCCCATTACTTTTTAGGATAGTTGCTGGGCTAAGGAAACAAAAGGAAAAGTTTTTGTAGCTGCATCATATCTGCAGTAAAACAACGTAGTTGTAGTGTGATGATGTGGGATTTCTTTGGCGCTTCAACACCATTTGAGATGTTTGATGGAACAATGACTTCCGCCCTCTTATTGGAAATCAGGATGCTTGAACATGAGTCTTTGACCTTAAATTTAAGCGCACGTTGTATAAGCAGCAACATGATGATCTAAACCACACAGCAAAATGGAGGCTTTTTAACTTAAACCCAACTGTGATAGTGGGACATAGTCAAACTTTGTCCAATGTGGCTGCAGTAAAACAATTATTCAAACAAAAGCATGTAGAACATTCTTCACAACAATGTGAAAAACTCATGGCCTGTTATTGTGAACACGTGATGCAATTGTTAATCCTAACATTGATACAAGCAGTTTTCAGTTTTAGGGTGTAATTATTCTTTTCACATAGGACAATGTTGGATTAGACATATTATTTCCTTTAATAAATACAATCCTCATTTGGAAACTGCATTTTATATTTTCTCTGGGTTAAAATTCATTTTAAGGGGTCATTCTTCTTGTGATAACAATGGTGTTTCCGTTGTTTTGACTATGTAATAGTTTAAATTGTTCCACATTTTGTATTTTTCTGTGTTTAATATGTAAAAAGTACTTTGTTTTAGACTTGCTTTATATAAAAACTCTCCTACAAATACATTGTTATAGATAGATCAATTCTAATTGTCTATATAATAAAAGCTTAAAGTAATCATTTCCAGAGTGATCAGAAAATTCTCCTATCAACATGAGTTACAAAGCCCTCAGTAAAATAAATGCCTCGTATAATTCTGACGCAGCTGTTCCTCTTCTCTTTCAGCAGGCCCACAGAAATGTCTTCCAAAACGGACTCTCCTCCGTCCTATGAGGACGCCCTGCAGGACCCTAAGTCTAATAATTACCCCTTCCAGACACACCATGGCGCCCATCTTCCCCCTCCTCCATCCTACAGCCCCAGTCCCTGCGCTCGTCCCGGTCCGCCCGGCTACTGGGGCCAGGGGGGCGTCTACCCACAGGCCGGCGCGTGTCCAGGCCCCAGCTTCACTCCGTCCGTCATGCCCATCCCCACTCTGTCGGCAGGACTGCCTGCGTCCGGCCCAGGTTCCCAGGAGCTTACACTGACTTTCATCACTCACTTCTATTAAATTGAGATTAACTTCTGAAGCTCAAATTGCCTTCCTTTTTTTTGCAATTCCCAATTCTACAGGAGAAATGGGTGACTTTTTCAGCAACCAGTGGGAAAGCACATCCATTCGACATGCCTTCATCAGAAAAGTAAGGACTTTTCTCTCCCCTGTTTGCCACATTCAGAGACACAGTCTGTTCTTCTGTTATTCGGGGTTCGAGGGACGTAGCTTTTAAAAAAAATCTAACCTGCATGTTCGTCGACAGGTTTACTTGATTTTGACGGTGCAGCTTGCATTCACGTTTGCAGTTGTTTCTGTCTTTACATACGTGTAAGTCTTCCTGTTCAGAGTAACACATCTAGCTGCTTAGTGTAGCTGAAGCATAGTGGTGACCGTGTTGTCTGTGGTTTCACAGTGACGAAGTGAAGATGTTTGTCACCCACTACCCAGCCATCTACTGGGCTTCTTTGTGAGTTACTTTCCTGCAACAGTGACTAAATGTTTCGCTTTAATGATTTTAAAAAAGTCCACTTGTTTTTATTGTTGTTTTCTTAAATGCTATTTTTATAATAAATAATCTGGACATTGATGTCTGTTGATCTGTGCTGTGGGACAGAACCATATTCATGATTTATCTTTCCATAGTGCTGTTTTCTTTCTGGTATATTGCATTCTCATCTGCTGCAAGGAGCCAAGGTAAATCTTGCTTCAAGATAAGCAAATAATCAGGAACAACTCTGTAATTTCTAAAGTCATCAAACTCTGTTTGCTTTATTTTCCTGTGTAGGAGGCGTTTTCCATTGAATCTGGTGCTGCTGGGAATATTTGTGAGTTTCCATAAGGACTCTGACGGGTTGATCCAAAGACTGGCAGCCAGTACAGATAAAATAACAAACATTCTTCTAATTAAAATAAAATTGTCATGTTTTGTCTTGTAGACTGTTGCCTTATCTTACATGGCT
Source organism: Orestias chungarensis (assembly GCA_032876305.1). Taxonomy (NCBI): domain Eukaryota; kingdom Metazoa; phylum Chordata; class Actinopteri; order Cyprinodontiformes; family Cyprinodontidae; genus Orestias; species Orestias chungarensis. Next base: position 1,210,443 of record JAVLVB010000802.1, on the reverse strand, counting down.
GGATCGGTTTCAAGGTTTGTTTTCAACTCTTTTTTTTTTAGGGGGGGTGGGGGGGGCTATTTTACACTAGCTGTCCAAATTTTAGACAAAAAGATTTGCACAAGGTTTTTAGCTTGAGCTCAGTAAGATTGAATGAAGAGCGTTTGTAAATTGCAGTTCCCAACCATCCTGCTTTTGCTGATGTTGGATGCCCCTGGCTATTTCCAGGGTTTTGTTTCCCTATTTGAAGGTGAACCTTTGCTCCATTTCCCTGCAGCCTTCAACAAAGTTTGTTCCAGGATTGCTCTAAACTTAGCTCCATTCACCGCACCGTCCCCCCACTTCTGATTAGCACCTCTAATCTTAAATAGCAGGCCCACACCATTGTTCTGCCCCTGCCATGCTTCACAGTAATGCTGATTGTAGGTCAAGTGCAATGAAAGCTTTTCACCACAGACTGTGTTTTGTATGTATGTTCAGGCATATTTCACCAAGGTGGATTTTTCATTTGAAGCAAAATTGGAAAACAACAAATCCGGTTCCTGTTCTGTCACATAAAATCCAGACTTTGTGGTTTAAACGTGGAAAAATGTGTAGAACTTCGAATAGAATCATTATTCTTGCAACCTAGAGTGATTATCCCTTTTTAACAACTTTACGCTTTTTTCCAGCTATTATGAAACCAAAGCCGTGGTAATCGCCATGGGAATCACAGCTATCGTGTGCATAGCCGTAACAGTCTTCTGCTTCCAGACGAAGGTAGCTGCAAACGGTTTTCTGCTGTGGCTCGGCAGCCTGTGGCTTGTCAGAGAGGATGTCTTTGTTGTCAGTGTAAAAGAACTCCTTTGTCTCACATTACAATGGGGCCACTCAGCTCCTTTAAATATTCATAACATTTTGGGTTAAGATGTGAATCCTGCCTGATGCAACTGGCCAGCCAACCTTCCTTTTAACTTCACTCAGACATATAAAAGAAAAAAAATATATATATATCTTTTTCCAGTACTCCTTTATGTTTGGCTTGTTCAGTCTTCCTTTCATCCCTCTAAAAACTTGTTTCTAATCACAGGTGGACTTCACGTCCTGCGGAGGTTTTCTCTGCATCGCTGCTGTTTTGCTCATGATCCTTGGGATTGTAACAGCCGTCGTGCTCTCTTTCAAATACGTGAGGAGTCTTTGGTCAATTTCTTTTAACATATTCTTGCTCCAGCAGCTTCATGGAGGTGTATGTGTGTGACCAATTTTTTCTTATACATACTGTAGAAGGCCTTTTTTTATGTTGCTCCACAGGTCCCTTGGCTGCACATGCTCTATGCTGCAATCGGAGCCATCGTTTACACTCTGGTGAGAGAACGGCGACATAATTTAAAAAAATTATTTAGAACATAGTTTAGGAAGAAAAAGCAAACTAATTTCAAAGTATATTAGGAAGAGGTAAATGAAATATCATTATTTTATTACCTTTTTGTAGAGAGGTTAATAGGAATTGCAGCAACAGTGCAACCAAGATGTTTTTATGCCATGTTTTACTTCCAACGAATTAGAATTTAAGTCACATTTGGTTTGTTTAGCACATTTTACATATACAAATGAAAAGTATATGTTTTGATTTCAGGAATCTTTTTTTTTTCCATCAGGTACAGCGATAAATTTTTCAAATATACACATTTCTTAACCAAACAATCACTCAGACTTGATTAGTGGAAGAAAGAGGTTTTGAAACGGTATAACGTGTCCTACAGGTGTAATATGAATATTATAGAATACGGATTCTCATAGAATCCATGTTTCAATTGGGCTTTCTTAAGTACTTGATTTTTTCTTTTATTTGTGGCTTTTATTGTGAGTTGATGGTGCAGCATAGATGAAATGTAAGCCAAGGTTTATAGATAATTTTTAAATTTAATTTAAAAATAACCAATTCGCCATTATTCCCCCGATTGCTTTCTAGAACTACCGTGTGCCCCTTTTTCTTTGCAAGAATTCCTCAGACTGAGTGCGACTGGAAGGACGGTGACGGCATTATCTGGGACATTCTAATACAAGGAAAAATGCTTTGAGCTAAAGCATCCCAGTGTAGTTTATGCTTACGGCCGTCATGCCGGAAGGCGAACGTCTGTCGAGGTGTCATGTCTCCTGCAGCCTCAGGACAGCTTTTCCTCCAGGATTGCCTTTTATTTACCTCGATCAATCTCCTCTTACGCTTTTATTTAATTTCCCTCTGGGATAAATAAAGTGTTTTTGACTTTCAATTGACTGAAGAAAAGTGAAGTCATTGTGGCACTGATTCCAGAAACGCTAATGACCCCACGTTCAGACTCTCCCACCTGACCTGTAGATCTTTATAGCTCCTCCTGAGTTATCATGGGCCTTTGGCTGTTTCTCTGAGAAACGTTCTCCCTCCTCCGCCTGCCAGTTCAGGTGGACTGCTAAGTTTACAGATGCAGCACAGCCCTAATTTTTAATAATGACTTGAACAGCGCTTGTTCTCTGAAAGATTAAAAACTCAGGATAATGCTTTATAAGTGAACCCTGCTTTAAATGCTTTTACATCTTTATGCCCGGCCTGCTTGCTACGTTCCTCGTTCTCCATGAGAATGTTTAACTTTAAAACCTCTCTGGAGAAAAAAAAGTTCATTGTAGCAAAGAAGTTTCAGATTCATCATCATCATATATATATATATATATAATTTTCCTTCTCTTTTTTCAGTTCTTAGTGTACAATACCCAGCTTCTTATCGGGAATCGGGAGCTGGCCATCAGCCCAGAGGAGTACATCTACGGCGCGCTCTCGCTCTACGTCGACATCGTTCACATCTTCCTCTTTATCCTGCAAGTCAGTGGCGCAGCAACCGAGTAAAGCAATCATCCGGCGACATTTTTATCAGTGCATCCTGAATGTACACTGCGTATTTTTCACAGCAGTGTTATCCTTACACAAAATACTAGGTGTAAAACTTGTTTATTATGAAGGAAACTTCTGTTTATTTTATTTATGTATGTAACATTAAAGCTTTTTAAGTATTTAGTCTTTGGAGCAGGGATCCAGATTGAAGGCTTCAGCCAACTGTGAGTGAAGTAAACCAAATAGGCTTTTCCGAACTTTAAAATGTATAATTTGATATTTATGAGCATATCAGAATATTATGAATCCTATGCATCATTATTATATTAATTTATGTCCTTTCAGCTTCCAACGAGATATAATACCACATTTTGTTTATTTAGCCATTTTTATTAATTACTTACAAAACACACGTTACAGGCAAACCGCTGAAAGCCACAATCAGTTGTGCTTAATGTTTAATGACTGTGATTTGTGTTACAGATGTTTAATCCTAATAATTAACCCCTTAGAAAAAAATTTGTTAATTAGAAGATACATTAAATGTGTTCCTTCTTCCCCGTGTCTGTTTTTAGTTGTTAGAAAACGCTGCACAGAAAACAATAAAGTACCTTCTATTACGACTGCTTCATTCTTTTCTAGTAATTAACTTTTATTGCCCTGTTAGAAACAGGAGGTGGAGCTATTTACTACGTGTTCTCTCCTTTCTGGTATGTGGATTAGTCATCAACATCTGGCACAGTCCGATCGCAACAGGATCCTTTCATGAGCCGCTGGGCTCAGGGAGTGAGACGCTTAGGGTCACGGGGGAACATGGAGGTCTGACGCACATTGTGGAGACCCAGGTACAACATGCAGACTCTCTCCAGACCTGCGGAGGGAGGACGGGTTGGTGACTTGACAAATTCAGATTCAAATCTTTTAGAAGCATTTGATCATGCGCTCCTTACCAATGCCTCCTCCACCATGTGGGGGGGCTCCATAACAGAACGAGTCGATGTATGACTTTATCTTCTCCAGATCTGCAACGTCAGAAAAGACAGTAAAAATTAAAAAAAAAAATACACATTAATGATTCTTTGCTTTTATTTCCATAACTGCCATCAATACTTTAAAATGTTCTCTGGTTGTAGGAGCTGACATTAATCTGAAGGGGGAGACAAATCCTTTAAAATTAATTTTGGTTCTCACCAATCTGGTGATGCAGAGCCCTGTTAGTCAGCAGCTGAGCGTCATGGATTCTCTGAGCTCCAGACAGGATCTCTTCCCCTCTCATGAACATGTCGTAAGAGTTGGAGTATTTCTGTGTGCGATGAAACCGGGAGACGTGTCATTAACCGCACATCTGTCAATTAAAAGCCTGCGATGGGTCATACATACAGATAAGCAAACACCATTTTCTAAACCATACTAACACAAAATGGGCCTTGTCAAATTTTTCACACCCCTTGACCTGTTTTAGTTGCACATTATTCTGAAGTAAAACAAAAGAAAATACTTTTTTCGGAAATTTTTTAAACACAAAAAAACAAAAACAAAACAGAAAGATGCTTTGAATTTGTATTCTGAGTCAGTACCATGTAAGACGACCTTTGAGTATATTTACAAATTTAAGTATCTTAGGAAATGGGGAAATTTTGGAGCACATTTCTGAGTAAAACACCTTAAAGTTGAGAGTAATTTTTGCTGCTTTCATAGGTCTTTCACTTTGTATTCAATCTGCGGTCAGATTGTCAAGTAAAGCATTCCTGTAGGATCAGTAGATTAGGAGAATTTGCATAGTCTCCTTCCTTCTAGACAGCGACATACATCGAATGGTTTTTCTTATTTTTACTCATCATTCCAGTTTCGAGCCCACATTATGGCCAAGGATCACTGATAGTCCAAATTCTCAAATGTTCTTTATTAAAAGACAAAACATTTATTTATTTATTTTTTCAATTTCTCAATACGCTGTGATGGTTTCGCACAAACTTCATTTTAACGGTATTAATGTGACAAACTGAAAAAATGAAGCGTTATTATTGTTTTTCAGTTGTTGTTTTTTTGTCTGCCACATATCTAATTTGAAAATAAGGCATGTATGTTGATATGTTACAGTATCTTTTTTTTTTTTTTTCTTCCCCCGTTTAGATATTTCTGTTTCAGAGGTTTTATGGTTGAGTGGTTTAGAAACTTACAGGGTTGGTTGGGTCAGGCATCGTGTAAAAAGGTCTGACAGCCAGTGGGTACTTATCCAGCACATAAAAGTCGGTATCGTACTGTAAAAAAAAAAATAAAATGTATATAAAAGCACATAAACACTAAATTGTTGCACAGAAATTAAGCAATTAGAAATAAATAATTTTAAATGATTTTTTTTCTGGATGATAATATGGCAAGGTCCTGCATCATTTGAATGCATCCCTGCTCTTACACCACGATATAAAGACTTAATTACCCTCCTACCTTGTTGGCATGCTTTGTAAAAGCCTGATCATTACCGATTTATTCAATGAGGTGAGTTTTGGAGTGGAGATGCATTCAAACAGTTGGTGTGGCACTCAAGGAGCGGATTAAATTGTGCAAACCTTTTCCTTGACGAGACGACCCAGCAGCTTTTCATTAGGAGTGCTGCAGGACAACAAACGAAGATGTCGTTGTAACTTTCACAAGACTTTCAAATGTTTTCATGTCCCAGTAAACTAGAGAAGCCGTCTGATCACACGCATTAAATACATTTCGAGTTCCTCAAGTTATGTTTCATATCCTCACTTTAACATAATTTTTAAAAAATCGACTTTTTGTGTCTTCAAGTTAAATCAAATGACAAAAACATGGCTTTCTGGGCAGAGGGCTTCTGACGTATCCTGACCTGAGGTCATCTTCATCTCCCATCTCCACCCCGGCCTCACGGAGCATGGCCAGCGCCTCAGTGTACTCGAGCCGAAGAGTGGGCTCCAGGAATTTGAACGGCTCACTTGGGAACTGCTTGTTCACCGTCTGGATCTCGGTCTGGAAGCTGATATAGAAGGGCAAACACTTTTGGAAAAACATCAAATAGAAAAAGGAAAGAAAAAAATGGTCTCCACATACACAGAAAAACAAAAAACTGTTACAAAAGACAATTTCTCATATAATCCAGACCAAAGTTTTCCCTGAATCCAAACATAAACACACTCTGCACATCACACCATGTGGATGTTTAAAAATAATAGATGTTGTTCCTAATCTTGGATTTGAGCTCCATTGCAAAGAGGAACTGAGATTTGAGTTTCCACGAGTAAAGGCGTCACAGAAACAAATGCTTGCGTATATAGACATAACCAAAAAAAAATAAAAAATACCCATTAGATTTTCTTTTTAGTTCACATTTATACTTTCTCGCATAAAGTCCCAATAAGACACTGAAGGCTTGTGGAGTTTGTGTGTAATGTCACAAAATGTAAATGAGACCAAGGGGTGTCTATAATTTCGCAAGCGACTGTAGAGTTATAAATCCCCTAATCCTGAATATTTGACTGGAATAAAAGAGAATGTATGAATGAGATGTTAACTTTTACATCTTATAATAAAGATGTTTTAAAATGATGTCTAATCACCATACGATAAAAAGTCATGTGTTGCTCTAGACTAGACTAGACCAGGGAGCATGAAAAATAAAATAAAAAATGTGTGTCAATCTGGAAAGTCGTGAGTGCAGAAGTGGAAAACTGCTGTGAGAAAGAGGAACAACAGTCATAAGGTGACACAAACAACCAAAGACAACTTGAGACGTGTCGGTCGATGTATAATCCCACCGATAAAGCTGTGAAGAAAAAAAAAGGCCTGACAGGACTGTCAAAGCCTTATGTGTGAAAACAGCGATGCTCTTTCGTTTGTTTGTCTCCGTCCTGCTGCACTGTCTTACACCACCAGGAGTCAGTAAAGCCACATCGTTATTTTGACCTGTTCGACGTCTGTTTCACATTTTCTTTTGGTCTATTACAAAAAACAAAAAAACACTCCAAGTGGAATCAATCATTAGCATATTGTATATTCTACAAGTATGCAAACATGAATGTTTGAGGTTTGAACCCAAATGAGGTTTTATTCGTTTATTATAATTACAAACCAAATAAACAAGAGTCACAGATTAATAATTAAATGCTTTTCAACCACCGGATTAATTTAATTCAGTTAAGGGGGCCACTAGGTTTAAGCTCAGTTATGATGCTATTGGTTTTGTGAAGCACACCAGTACCAGCCTGCAGCAGAAAAGCCACATGACATGATGTACTCTAAAACTTCACAGCTGAGATGTTGATCTCAGGGGCTGAAAACTTCTCCTTTTTTGTCCTCCAGATGTAATTATGGACATTATGGTAAAACATTTCCACCCCAGCTTAAACTGACTACAGGACGCGTCATCCACGTTTAATGTCTTTGCTCTTGTGGGGATTTCTAAATGGATTCTGCCTTTTTTATGTTGCAATGGCTTCTTCCTTGCTGTCGATTGCAGGACCTTAACTTCTTTTTTCTTTTCCATTTTTTTTAACTCAAAAGCTTTGGGCAACATCTTTAAATGGCAATTCTTACGGTCTCCTTCCAGAACGGTATGCTTTGAACATTTCCACGGTTTTTATGTTTGCAAATAATTATTTTAACATATAATTGTAACCAGGCATCTGAAATCGTACATAAGGAAGAAGCAGACATGTGTGGATGTCCACAAGTATGTTCCTGATATCGAGGCTGATTCTAGGTTCCCATAATGCCACAGAAGGCGGCAGCTGCAAATGAATGTCGACGAGCCTAATTTTGTTTTAATCCAATTGTGAATAATAACAAAGCCGTAATGTTTTTTTTTTGTGCTTTTCCAAATGATTAATATTAATATTAGTGTATGTAAACCACTGAACTTTAACCGAGTGAAAGAATTTTCTTTTTTTGTGGTTTTTAGCAAATAAAAGTACCTTTTATAATCTTAACTGAACTATATAAAAAAAAAAGAAAAGGTTAGACTTAGTGTATGTTTTCATCTTCATATTGTTTTCTTGATATGTACAAAATATCTTTCTTGGTCTTTTCAGAGTTATGAAGGAATGACACAACAAACTCAATACTCTCTTTGTGAAGACAAACACTGAAATATTTAAGCAAACAAATGTAACATTTATCAACCCAGTTTTCTGTCGTGTTTGGATTCTTGAAATCCAACTCTTTGGATGTTTACGCTCATGCGAACATGGATAAAATGTGGCATTATGTTTTAATCTTTGGATACAATGTGCAAAATTATAAACTTGTAGCTACATCTACTGCCTTCCAGGGCACTTCTTATATATGCTATTTTTCTCTTTTGTATCTTACTTGTCTCTTAGGCCCTTGAATATCTGCACCATGGTGTCGGTGATGGAGTCGATCACGTCATGGTAATGGTAGTTGAAGGCCATCTCAATATCCAGGCCAACAAACTCCGTCAGGTGACGGTGAGTGTTGGAATCCTCTGCCCTGAAGACTGAACGATGAAAATTTAACGTCAGGCTGAAAAGAAACTGAAGAGGCGCCAAAAAGGTGAAAAGAAGGTCGATAGTGTGCTGCACTAACATGCACCGTGATCAGATCATAAAAAAAAAAGAGAAGGTTTCAGAAAAAACAGGTAAAACAAATTATGATCACGCTTTTTCTTTCTTTATTCAACTGGACTGGAAATATTTTATTGCAACTTTGTGTCAAAATAAACATTAAACAGTTCATTATAATAATCCTCTATAAGAATATTAAAGCTTTTGGTTACAGCATGACAAAGGAAAAAAGGTTTAGGGGGTATAGAGACTGTTTCAAGGCTCAGCCTCTTGACTGTGGGAAAAAAATAAATATCTTCGATCTTCATGTTTATATTTCCTCCCCTGAGAAAATAACCAGCTACAAACAAGAGCCGGATCTCTTTGGCTTCTCTTATATCGTACACCATAGATGTGGGGGCTAAATCTGAACAAAGCCCAGCTTCTGACCATTCAGATATTTCAGCAGAGTTGATCTCCGTTCGTTTTCCAGAATCAATGCTGAATCGGCAGCGCTGTAACTACGGAAACGGCAGCGAGCACGACGACGCCCGAGAATGAGCCCAAGCGCTTTGATTCTTCAGACGGAGCCACAGAAAAAAAAAAGATAAACACAGCAATCCTGCGTTTTGGACACTGAAAGGTGCTCTCTTCCTTTGGAAATCATATTTTCTCTCTGCTCAGATATGTACACTAATCGTACATCAAACAAGGTGATGAATAAAAACGATGAGAGGGTTTGCTTAGCAAATCAGATGGCGGCAGTATTTGTTCAGGTACACAACTGGAGGCTCTCCCAACCCCATATATAAAGTCTTTCACAAGTCCTTTCGTGATGCCAAAAGACCAACTTCAAGCTCCGTCCACAGTAACAGACACAGAGGGACGCCTGTTAAAACTTTAACAATCTTAAACACATTTGGAGCCATTTGAAACGTGTCACCTCAGTTAAGTGGGGTCTACGCTTTTCATTACACTCCCGCTGCTCATTTTCCCCCCATAATGCCTGTGAGGATTTTTATAAGCTTGTAAGGTTGTCAGATCGGGGGCTTCCTTTTACCTGGACCGACGCAGAACACCTTGTCAAAGTCGCCGCAGATGCACATCTGCTTGTAGAGCTGAGGGGACTGGGCCAGGTAGGCGCTGGACTTGAAGTAGGACACAGTGAAGACGTTCGCTCCACCTTCGCTGGCAGCTGGAAAAGGGCAAAGACAATTTCAGGAGCGATGGGTGGGCAGGGGGGATTTTTATTTTTTATTTTTCCAAAGGTTGAAAGTGCTTTTCATACTTGTGGCTCCAAACTTCTCCAATCTTACCCGATATACAGTACTCTACAAAAATGTCTTTCTTAATATTTTACCTAAAAAGGGGCAAGAAAATGCCTTGTGATGCTTAAAAGTTTTCTCTGCCAACTATTTTTTTTTTTGCCGTCAAAGTTCCTTGAAATTTTTCCCCATCTGACATATTTCAGACCATTTATATGCTTTTTTTTTTTTTTAGATATAACAGGGATACTAAACCTGGAGGGGATGAAATAAAACTATCCAAAGAAATATAAAATTATAAGATTTAAAGTAAAGCTAACTCTGACAAATTAGGCAAAAAAAAAAAAAAATACCCTGAGATTCAAGTAGAATCTAAAAAGATGATGAGCTGGGCATCGTTTTTGTTTTGCCTAATTGCTGCTGGAATATTTGCAATCCTTCGTTCAGCTGAAGGCTGATGAGCGATACAGTAGGTAATGAGCGATACAGTAGGTTCCAACTGGACACGTCTCAAAGCAAACAAAGCAGATCTACAAACATGAAGAATGTGAATTATTTGAAACGTCTCCATTGTGAGGTCTAAAGAGTTTTAGAAAAAGGGGATTATGGGGATTAAACGATCTGTGGAGCAACTATTAAGGCCTCAAACAGGGATTTGTTAAATCTAGCTATTCACATCCAAATACCCAAAAAATCAGTGTCATTGTACATTTCTACATTTCCCTCCGGTGTGACCTATCGACATGTAACTTAAATACATCTTTTTATGGAGCCTTAAGTGAATGCTCCTTGAAAAGGGAACGAAATTGGTATATTATAAAAAAATTATATTGTCCAGATTGCAACATTGCTTTGGTGCATTAAAAGAAAAAAATTTTCTTAATGATCTCGTCTGGATAAAACCATTAAAAAAAATTATTAAAAAACTGATTCTAACTTACATTGAATAAATGAATTTAGTAATTCAGGCAAACAAACTCCAGCGTATTTTAATAACATTCTAAAGAAACCGGATTAACAAAAAACATGAAATGAAGCCACCTACGGAAAAATCCAAGTACCCAACAGGCAATTATCTCTGTCCAACTTTCTATCAATGTGTCTCCTAACTTGAACGAAATCAAGGTTTTTCTCCCTAACTTGGATTTAAAATACCTGACTGAACATTTGGAAGAGCAAAAAATACAGACATAAACATAACCGTCTATGGCGACCTTGGCCTGTAGCATCGTCTCCCTATAGAAAAGAAGTTTGGACCTTAGCAGGTTCAATTCCCACGTCTCTGAGGCTGCAAACCGAACTGTTTGACTTGAAGGTCGGCCTCGGATTGGCATTCGGTCTCCGACCTTGGAGTGTCTCAGTGATTCGCCTTATTTGAAATTCTGAACCAAAATTCACATCTTACAAATGTTCCGGATAAACCTGCTTCTGGTTTCTACGGCAGCAACCAACATTTAACCATGAGTGTAAGTATTGATAAATTAAATCGGCCCTACTTCCTGGGTTTTGGCCCCAGGTCGCCATCATGACGTGTGGAGGTGTGTTAACGTTCCTGGCATTTTATAATAATCATCAGACTCAAAAGAATCTTGTTGTTTACATTTTTGCGAGACAGTTTCACACCCCAACGTTCAAGGTGTCAGACACACACCAAACTATATTTATCAGGGGGAAAAGACAAGGTTGCATTCACTTAAGAAGCTTTAAAGTTATCACTGATTATTAATTATTTATGGTTCTAAACTAGCAGAGGATTTAATTTGAAGAGCATCTTTTTAATACGTGCTGGTATATATCTAAATGTAGTTAAAGGTTCAGCATCTGTGGAATAAAATATTATTGTATCTCAGTCACGCTAATGTCCTTTGATGAGTCCAATAAATTAGATTTTCCAATGATTCAAGAAGCATAAAAGGGAAATCATACACTCTTCATGGAGCTTGTGTCTAGACAGATGTCCCCACGAATTAACACCTTGGGATAATATATATATATATATATATATATATATATATATATATATATATATATATATATATATATATATATATATATATATATATATATATATATATATATATATATATATATATATATATATATAT